>JZKD02S1510852.1:167086-190075 GCA_000966675.3 Picea glauca | reverse complement strand
AATAATGGGGTACACTTCCTTGTCTTGTAAAAACTGAGGGGAATGAGAGGTTGTTGGTTGGAAGTGCTACAAGAATTATGAATTGTAAAAATCATTATTTATGATTTTGGGCCAGAGTGCCTATCTGAACATGCTTTGGGTTGGAGAGCATATGTTATATTAGGTTAGAGATCCTATTTGTTGATTAAAGGCTAGAGAGCCTAGCATTGTAATATGTATGTACACCTGTATAGTGTTTTTCACTAAAGAAATTTCAAAAATAAGGGGGAGGGGATGTAACATCCCTAGTTTTAATCCCCACAAATTATAACGTAAATGTACAAATGTGATTTAGGTTGGTGAGCCGATATGTTTGGGGAAAAGAGACCATATGGATTAATATGGATGAGGGACAACATATTATTTTGTACATTGAAATTAAGTAACAAAAATAATAATCATTGGCCATGGTACGATCATGACGGTAACGACATGGGGGGATATGATTCCATAAGAGAGGGGGTTAAAGAGGGGTTGAAAGGGTTACTCATTTGTATTAATCCAATTCATTTCATTAGAACGTTTATTTCCTTTGAAATATCAAAATAGATATTAAAGTGGTGTAAGAGTGGTAGGTGGGGAAAGGTCAACTCATTGATTTATGATAGCATGGGTTGAGTATAACCACTTTTTGGGAAATGTGAGAATCAAGCATGAGAAGAAAAGGAAATTTGAGTGCATTTTTGGGTAAGTTTTTACTTTCTTATTTTGGATAGCAAGAGAGGAGTTGAGTGCTAGAAAAGAGCACTATCCATTATGTGTGTTAGAACAACCATGAAAGGGTTGAGTTTTGTACCTAGAATTAGGATGCAAGCCTGTAACTACATTTCCTATTGAGGAAATAGCTCTAGAGCCTTGAGAAGGCTACTATAAGCACTCTTGGAGTAGTTGAGAGTTCATGGAGTCCCCAGTTGTTGGAGCAGGCTATTTTGGGAGAAAATTTCAAGGATAGAGTGCAACAAATGAGGCAGACAGATAAGGAATCAGCCAAGGAAGCAACACATGCTAGGAAATGAGGAGAGAGTAGTGTGTAAGAAGGAAAAGGAAGCAGTGCATTGGGAATAAAGAAAAATCAACATGACATAATTGTGGATTAACACACGAAGGAAGTTAGAATGTGGGCAAGTTGAGTCCACTTAGAATTAAAGTTTTGGTAGTCAATGTAATGGGTTTTTACCCACCTTTTGTAATATAAATAGAGGATGTATGAGGTAGATAAGGAGTAGCTTTTTGGTGCATGAAGATCCTATTTTTGAGAACCCTTTTGAGTTTGAGTCGCATTAATAGTTTTTGGTTGGAGATGTAGAGCTCGGATGATGTTAGTGATGGAGACTTATGAAGTGTAATTGAGGGTCATTTCGCAAGCTATGGAGCTTGGTGCAACACTAGTTAGCCTCACCAGTACTAAAACCTATGATGTAATGTGTGAAACGCCATATTTTGATGAAGAATAATAAGAAAAATAAGATCTTTGTGGATGTAGCCCAGGGGGGGTGAACCACGGTAAAACCTGTGTTAATGTGTGGAATGATGCCTTTTATGCTTGACATTTTTTTATGTTGAATACAAATCTGTTAAGGTTAATTTACAACGCACGTGTTATTTTCTAAAGAATGAATTTTAAAAGATGAATAAATGGTAGATCTGAATGATGATATGGTAGAATACATGTTGAAGTAGAAGAAGTAATACTATTCCTAACATTCCCACGAGTTCATTCCCTTCCATGATTGCAGACACTTGGGTCATGAAATCACCCATAAGCCATATCAGGTGAGACTGCGTTATGCACTCTGTGAGCAGTGTTTCCTTCTGGTTTACCAGATGTGTCGATGGTTTATAGGGTCTTGTTGGAGAACTATGATAGAACTCGAGTCAGCCCATACATCCAACACCAGTTGTGAGATTCCTGGCCAATTGAGTGCATTGGAGCCCTAGAGGGAAGTGTGAAGGCTCAAAGGACTGCGTGGTAGAGAAGGGGGATCCCATTTCTTGGGTCAATGTGTAGGTTGAAGGGAAGAGAGATAGTGGATTGGAAGCATTGTTGGAGTAGAACCTGGATTTTGGGCTGCTAAAAGTGGAGAGTGGAAAACCAAGAGGGTCATACCTCCTTGTGCAATCATAGCCTCAACTAGGGAGTGGCCTTTTATTGAGAGAAATGGAACAACAATGCCTATGGTGCATGTCATGCAGGTTCTAGGGAAGTCTAAGAGATCCAACCATAGAAACTATCCATGGGTTAACTCTAGGTGGATTAAGATTACGATTATGAGCAATTATGTGCCGAAGAATTAAATTCTTGTCTTTAGGAGAAACATGCTTTCATTTGGATGAGATTAAATGTAAAAACGATGATACTTTTCCAACAAATAGACAAAGAAATACCTGAATGTAATAATTCAACTAGAGGGGATTTTCCAAGGGGTTTTGAATTTTAGTAAATATTCAAAATATTCCTATTCAAGAGTAGAAATTTATTTGATAACAAGAGTACTGAATGATGAAGAACCTACTTTCCATTACTTGTTTAATTCATCAATTAACTTTTCTAGATCAAAATAAATTGGAGTTGCTTCATAAATAGGATGAGATCTAGTGTCTCCATTGTTGCTCCATCTTGAAATAGTGGAGTCACACAGTGAATAAAACTTTAAAATATATCTAATTTAATCAAGAAGCATGTTGTTTTACTCTTGTTCACCATCAAGAAGAAGAACATTCTTCAGTTTCCATTTCATAGGGAATCGAAGTTTGAATCTTCATTCCCTAACAACAGTGTCAAAACAAATGTTGTTCCTCAAGTTATTTCTTTCTAGGAAATAGTTGCAAGACACCCTATGGAGGCTTTGAGAACCTCCCCACTTTAGGCTAATCTAAAAAAATCCAGTAGCCAGAGGGGTATCCCTCATTAATGGATAATAATTCGAAAGGTAAGGCATTTTCTATCAAATCAAAGATTACTTTGAAGATTTTTAATAATACAATACACAATAATTTTAGTTTTCAAAGGGAACATTTAAATTATTTTGATAGACATCAAATGATAAACAAAAGAAACAATACAACCGTTTAACTTCAAGTATTAACAAGAATCTAAAGCTAAATTATTCACTACATGCAACCCATGAAAATATATTTCTTAAGCAATTGATAATGAAAACAGATATAACACAAAGATTCTAAACACGAGGCATTTAATCGCCAAATAATGTAGTATTAAGTATGTATCATTACCATGATGGCTCATAAATATTTCATAATATATAACATTCACTTACAATATTCATACTATAATTCAAGATGACTATATATATTAAAATAAGTGCAAATTGAATAAATAAGTCATAGACTATACATAAGAAACAAAGATCGAGCCTTTAACTTCCATGCAGACCATTCTTTGAAAACATCAACAAATTATTCATTAAAAAAAAACCACAATAAAACTAAGACATACATATATAAAATTGACAAAAATATAAATAATTTTCAAACCAAACAATAAAATACAAAATATGCAAATAAGTAATGAATCCTTTGAAAACATCCATGAATATCTTGTGTTAGTAACAAATAATTCAAAGTAAAATAACACTCTCATCGTGAAATTCCAATAAAACAATGTATGCCTCTGACACAAAAGTCCTTGGCTGCTAATGGGTTATTTTACTCCACTCTGGCCTTGTAGGATATGAGAATCTCAACATTTTCCTATAAAAATGTTGGTGTGTAAATGGAAAGAAATGAGTGATTGTGCTTTATACAAATTCTTAATAAGAGATAAAATAGTAAAATCACGATACAAAGTATTTGTTATTAGCTTTTCTCAGAAATACTCCTCACTTTCAGTGATAACATCAACATTATTGTGGCACAAAAGTAAACCAAATTTATAGTTCAAAGAAAATTGGCCTTTGAATTCCCTTGACACCTTCTTCATTTTTGCAATTTTTTCATGCAAAGCAATTATCAGGTCTCTTTTAACATCTACCTTTTGTATATCTAATATCAAAAAAGCTTGATCATTAAAAATTTCAAAATATGGCTTGAAATTTGCTCATTTCTTGAAGGTTTCCTATAATAATCTTTCAAGATTTTTTTGATCATTAAAAATTTCAAAATATGGCTTGAAATTTGCTCATTTCTTGAAGGTTTCCTATTATAATCTTTCAAGATTTCCGTGGTCCTTTAAGAGTGATTCAATATCTGTATTATTCTTGTTAATCATGCTTAGAATTTCTCAATATACTCCTGGTCTTTTAGAACATCATCCAAATAAAACTAATTTATCTTTATTTGAAAATTTTAAATTCTAAATCTTATTTGATAAGTCAAATACTTGTGTCTTGTATGAAGTTAACATTACTATAAAGGTTCATAAGCTTGTCATCATCTCCATTTGTGAAATATGTCTCATAATTCATCTCCATTTGTGAAATATGTCTCATAATGGTATGCTTTGAGAATCTCTCTTAATGAGCTCTTGTTTTAACTTTTGCACTTCAAAGTAGGTGGTTATTCGAAATTTTTTTTTTTCTTTCTTCAATTATTTTAATTTTTTTAAAAACAATTTAGAGTTTTGGTCTTTCAGTTTATCATTCTTCAAAGAATTTTTCATTTTTCATTTTTCTTTCATGAACAATTATTAATTATTTTGACTTAATATGCTCAGCGTGAGGTATTTTCAATTTATAATTTAATATATTAATCTTTGTGTCTTTGGAATTCAACAAAATCTTGACACTTTTTGTGCTACTTGATGTATCAACTAAAGCAAAGACTTTACCTTCTAAATCCTTCACTCTAGTTGCTATGACTCCATTGATTATTTTCTCATGCTTGAGCCGAATATCCAATTTATTAACTAGGATTTGCATCTTCTTAACATTAACTATTTATTGAATTAACTTCCATGAAACCATGTCACGTGTCTTCTGGTGCCATTCTATCATATCTAGAATGTTGACTTGGTTCAAATCAACTTGCACAGATGTAGTTTTGTACTCATATTTGTTTACATTACTCAGAATCTTGGGCTGCAAAACTAACAAATTGAACTCATTCCTCCCATGGTCCATGGATGATAAAAATCAAGGACCAGTAGGATCATTGGATACTATAGGACCTTGGTTTTGCTATACTTTACACTACCAACTACACCTCCTTTTGACTACTTTACACCTTCATTTCCACATTCCTGTAACTTGTATTACCATATTACCTCATTTTGCAAGAGATACACTATGCAAAGCTTTATCAGATATAAATTGGTTGTTTCTTTATAATTCCCAATGTTTTTTATAAATACTTAGATTAGAACTCATTGTGCCTAACACTGCTACGGGAAAGGCACATATTCTTGTAGCAGGTTTTACAAATCTGGTAACAAGATTGTTGGTTCATATGACATTGATCCAATTCCAAAGTGACGATATGGGTTTTGCTCCTAGACTAGTCAATATGTTGTTTTTCCTATTCGCCACTCCCAACCTCATCACTTATATCACCAACCTTGGTCTAAGTAGGAGGTCAACAAAATTCTAAATCTTGTAGCAAACTATCATTCCTAGAATATCCACAGTAGTTGCAATTTGAGTAGCGCTTTGATGTTCTGAATGGTTGTGCCTCTGGGAAAATTCGAGCATCTGGGTTTTGTTGGAAATGATGTTGTTATGCTTCCATGTTGTTCAAATGGACCCACCATTCATCATCGAAGGCACAAATATATGGTCAAATAAATGGTCAACATACCCTGGATAGTCAAGAATCGATTCGATTTTGTGAATCGAATGCTCAAGTTAGATGCTCCACATCTTCCACAATGATCCCGTAGTCAAACCGACCCCCGACCCCCTTCCTTTGTCATTGAGCGAGGATGATGCAACCACTATGTATTAACCAAGTAAAATCCAAAAACTTGATGGTTGTGCATTCCAATCAACTCCATCACGTTAATCTAGATATGGGGAATAACCACATGGATCTCATATCATATGATTTTACTATTATTCTTCCAATTGAACGATTTTAGAAATGGATCATTTATCTCAAGGTTGTAATTAGTGTCAATATATCTTGTGAGATCCACTTCCATGACCAAGACAAGCAATGGGAAGTGCCAACTCAAAATACTAAGTGTGTGAATCCAGACAACCATCTTGAAAGGATCAATTTCATGGATTTCATTCTTGAAATGATCAATTGAAATCGATATAGTTTGTATCTATTTTTTAATCATGCTAATCCCTTATTTTCATAATTAATAAATGATTTTTATGCATATCCAAATTGTGGGGGATTGATTTTATCATATGGAGCGACTCTCCCTTTGTAATCAAATAGTTATATATGTATGCATGGGTAGTAAATGGGAGGGTAGAAGAGTTCAATGTGCATCATTGGGGAAAGGATATCACTGTAAAGAGNATGGATCATTTATCTCAAGGTTGTAATTAGTGTCAATATATCTTGTGAGATCCACTTCCATGACCAAGACAAGCAATGGGAAGTGCCAACTCAAAATACTAAGTGTGTGAATCCATACAACCATCTTGAAAGGATCAATTTCATGGATTTCATTTTGGAAATGATCAATTGAAATCGATATAGTTTGTATCTATTTTTTTATCATGCTAATCCCTTATTTTCATAATTAATAAATGATTTTTATGCAGATCCAAATTGTGGGGGATTGATACTATCGTATGGAGCGACTCTCCCTTTGTAATCAAATAGTTATATATGTATGCATGGGTAGTAAATGGGAGGGTAGAAGAGTTCAATGTGCATCATTGGGGAAAGGATATCACTGTAAAGAGGATTGTTCCTCTCTGTACTTATCTATTTTGTTGATGATAATTAAAAGAATCTTCCATTGCACCTTGTGAGTTAATCATTGTGGTTTTACCACAACACATGCTCATCCAGGAGGGCCTACTCACCTGAGTATGCGCTACATATTAGTTAATTTATTTTGTATTTAATATATTCATTGATTTCATTGGTTAGTTTATTTATTGTTTCATTATGCTTGTATGCTTAATTTAATTTCGTGTGATGAGTGTGGATTTCCCCTATAGAAGTTAGGCATTGAATACTGAAGAACAAAATTATTTCTCTAGTAATCATGAAACCATTTTATTCCCTTGATTACAAATAAAGGATTGTGATTGGTGCCTACAAAGTGCTTTCAGAAACATAATTCCAGTGACTAAATAAACCTATGTAGAATTGTGATTTTATTTATTATTTCTTTCTTGAGTTGCTTGTTAATTTATTTATGCTTTATTGTTCATTCATTCATGCTCTTTAATTCCTCTCTGTGTGTTATCGGTCAATTGTGGTGTGATGCCAGAAATCTTGAGTAGTTGTGACCACAAGAATCTGGACAAAACGAGAGTTGCAAGACCTTGACAACAACTTTAAGATCTTTGGTTTTGATTGCATATTTCTTTAGTTTGATTCTTGGTGGAGCTACGAGAATTGTTCTATTGAGTGTACTATGGGTTACTACAAGAATATCTCTGAATAAGGATAAAAGATTATAAAGAACATAGTCTCAATATTGATTTCTGAAAATTATCTATTAAGTTTATTTCCCTTTTGAATTTAGTAGAATTAGTTAGTTTCTTAATACTGCATATATTTTTTGGCATCTCACAAGTTTACGAGCTCCCGGATTGATAATTTAATGTATCGAATTTAAGCAATTAAATTTCCCGACATTTTTGGCATCATTGTCATGGAGATGCTAAGGGATTAGGCATTGGAAATTTGGTTTTCAGTTATTTCATTTTCTCCTTTTGTTTTTGCCTATGATTTTTGGTTGTACTAACATTCTAGATCCAGTGAGATAGTGGCAGTTAGATGATAGGTATGAATCTGCGCATTCACTATAGTGAGTACACTATCTCATCGAATCTAAAATATGTTGGCACAACATGTCTTCTTTTAGTTTGATACATGGAAAAAAGAAAATTCTAACTCATGCCAAAAGACAAATTGGTGACAACAGGGTCTTAGTAGCATGAGGGTGTTCGAGTACATGATTGTTCTTGTTATTTATGAATTTTTCTTTGAAGTTTGTTTTGTGTGGTGTGTTTTTTTCCACAAAATTTAATTTATTTCTTTAAGAAATTTTTGTTTCCATAATAACTCTCGTACACTAATCCATGTGCAAGACAAGGATTATCAGCCAATAAGACGTATTTAAGAATTCTCAAGAGTTGTTGAGTAAATAAGGATGCTACCTCGATAACTTTCTCAAATTATGGTAACAATTGAAGGTAGATCTGCATCTCAAGAAGAGATAGAATAATAAAGGTCCCATGAGAAACATCTACTACACATTATTGCATTCGGTCATCCTTTCCAATCTACAAAGGAGACCAAAGAACCATGAGAAGCATTCGATGGAGAGCAGGCATTGGAACCAGAGATTGAAGAGTTTCTTGCAAGTTTATATCCATATCCTTTATGCATTCAAGAGAGCAATCAAAAAACCTTAGAATATCTGCATGGCATGACAAAGGAGGACATGCAAACACTTTCTAATGAACAAGAGAACCAAGGAGACAAACACTAAATTGAAACTTGGTTCCAGAGAATTATCAGTCCACAATATTCCTTCATTCTCCAAAATCTCTTGGCACCATATCAATCAAAGCCGTTGGTTCCTCATATTCTGGTATCTATCAAAGAATATTCTTTTAACTTGAATATGAGTAATTTTTAACTATGTTACGCACATGGATCCATTGGAAAATACTCCTACATTTGAGGAAATATTTTCTTTTTCAAGAAGAGTAGGATAGTTTAGAAGAAATAAATGAAAAAAAAAATAGTAAAAAAAAAAAGTTTAACTATGAAAACTAGGACTCTCACGTAGTTAGACATGAGATTTTCTTGAAAACCAAGTTTCTAGCTAGCAAGTTTCACAATATATCATTGCATCATGTTGTTGGTTCAATTATGGTTCTTCAAATAATTTTGTTTTATGCTCGCATTGCATTATGTGGGATTCCCTACGGCCCTCCTTCCAACAAATCTTGTCCCATCTAATTCAACACCTTATCTAGGGCCAATAATGGAGATGTTTTATAGTGCCTTGGAGCTTGAATACACCAATGATAGGCCTCCTCGTTGCCAACAATGGGAATGCATTAATGTCTCTTGATGGTTAGATCTCGCAGGTGACTCAAATCCAACACATCTATTCATACATGTCAAAATGCACAAAGGTACCTTGACACTCATTTTCATCAATGATGAGAGATCTTGTGTTGGTTAACGACATACATCAATGGTTGGTAATCAATGATTTATTCCCATGCTCAACTCCAATACATTCATTCGCATGGAAAGAGTTGTACCACAAGTTCCAGAACGATTGATGATTTTGCAAGGTGATATCCTAAAGCAACATGCAGTGCTTAGGTTTCTTTCAAGACGAGGGCTAATGTACAAAGAAAATTTAGTTATTTGGCTTAGCTCCAACCAAATATTCAACTTCATTTTACAAAGTTCAGTAGATTAGTTGCAGCAATAAAAGGTACATGGGTCAGTTTCAAATCTTATCCTTGTTCCTGCAATACAAGTCTCTTTCATTAAGCACAAGTATTCATATTCCAAGTAGCAATAATACAGTAAAAACCAAAAAAACATAGTCATGATCTTCTTTATTTAGAATCCACAGTTAATCATCAAGAGACTAGTTCCAGCAATAAAAATATAGGGGGTCCAGTTTCAAAACTTCTTCCTTTTTCCTATCACCAAGAGAAAGAACTTCAGATAAGGTAATTAGAGGTAAACATTTTCTTAATATACGTGTTTGTCATTAACTTGGGAATTTATAAGACATCTTATTTAGCTCTCCAATTGATATGCATTGTGACATGTCCCTAGATTTTTTGATCACATAATTTCATCCTATCCCTTCATCATAATCGATTTCCTACGATAAAATATTATGTTCTAAATTGATTATATTTCCCATTGGATATCTCATCATGTCATACGTAGTAATCATGGTCGATGACGAATTCACCTTGTTGCGATGTGGCTATACACAATCTATTTTGAATCAGCTAATCTCATGTTTCATTCATCATTTCATTCCATACACCCTCAAACTTACAAACCCTATACCATACATCAACCCTTCATCCTGGCAGTATCAAATAACTGAGAAACAAAGGATTCCAATATCTTGATTTCATGAGGTACATTCAATTAATTGGGTCTGGGGGAGATGTTGGGCCTTGGTTTTGCTATATTTTACACTGCCAGATACACCTCCTTTTGACTACTTTACACCTTCATTTCCACCTTCCCATAACTTATATTATCATATTACCTCATTTTCCAAGAGATACACTATGAAGAGATTTATTATATTAATTGGTTGTTTCTTTATAATTCCCAATGACTTTAATAAATACTTATATTAGAAATAATTGTTCCTAACATTGCTACTGGAAAGGCGCAAATTCATGTAGCATGTTTTACAAATCTAGTAACAAGATCGTTGGTTCATATGACAACACTAATCCAATTCCAAAATGGAGATATGGGTTTTTCTCCTAGACCAATCGAGATGTTTTTTTTCCTATTAAACTACTCCCAAACTCATTGCTAATATCTCCATCCTTGGTCGAAGAAAGAGGTCAACAAAAGTCTAAATCATGTAGCAAACTATCATTCCTAGATAGCAATTGAAATTCCGGTAGCACTTCGATGTTTTGAATGGTTGCACCTCCTATGGGAGAATTCAAGAATTTGGATTTTTTTGGGAATGAAGTTTTCATGCTTACATGTTCTTCAAATGGACCCAAAAACCATCAACCAAGGCACATATTTTTTATCAAATCTTCGGTCAACATACCCTTCACATTCAAGCATCGATTTGATTTTGTGGATTGAATTCTGAAGTTAGACGCTCCACATTTTCCACAATCATCCTGTAGCCAAACCAACCCCCTTTCTTTGTCATTGAGCCAGTAGGACACAACCATTGTGTATTAACCAAGTAAAATCCAACAAATTGATGGTTGTGCGTTCCAATAAGCTCCAACACATTAATACAAATTTGGGGAATAACCACATGGATCTCATATCATTTGATTTTACTATTATTCTCCCAATTGAATGATTTTAGAAATGGATCGTTTATCATGTGACTATAATTAGTGTCAAGACATATTGTGAGATCCATTGCCATGACCAAGACAAGAAATGGGAAGCGCCAACTTAGAATACTAAGTGTGTGCATCCAGATAGCTATCTTGAAAGGATCAATTTCATGGATTTCATTCATGAAATTTTCAAATGAAATCGATATAGTTTGTATCTATTTTGTTGTCATGCTAATCTCATGTTTTCATAATTAGTAAATGATTGTTATGAAGATCCAAACTATGGGATATTTGTTATAACCCTAAATTGCTCTACACATGCATACATGGACTTGGCCCTCTTACTTGCATTTTTTGCCAAAGCACTGTTGATTTGCGCTTCTTAAAAAAACAATTTTTGGAAGATGTATGCGCCCTGCACCAATACTTCCCACGTACATATGCTTGCTGCACCACTACAGCTCGCGTACATATGCATGTTGCGCCATTACGGCCCACGTATACTTGCAAAAGTTGTAAAAAATAAAAATTTGAAAGGAATTCGTTGAGATTACGGGCTATTGGGTAGTTTCCCAACTAATCCACCTACTATAGCTCGTCACCCAACCGAATAACCATCCTTTTGTCATATAAAAGGAGGTGTTGGGGTCTCATTTCACATCTGAGCATAAGAACATTGAAACTATGCCTGATTTCACTTCCCCTCCTTGTCCAAGTTATTGCAGCCCTTTTGTGAGAATTGCCTCAGTATTACCTCATTTGCCCCTTCTCCCTCCATTTAACCCATTCACTTCCCAAGAGGAGATCAGAAGGTTGAGATCAGAAGCTTATACAAAGGTGAACTTGGAGCTTGGTGAAGAGGAGCTCGGACCAGGTTCGTGGAACGGTAGCCGTATTTGATTGTAAAGGTATAATCATTGAGTTATTAATAAAAGAATTACTTTTCCTGTCCCAAATCATGGTGTACTAAATGCTTTTATTGGTTTATGTTTTGACATTCTAACATCTAACCCTAACTTGTATNCAATGTGCATCATTGGGGAAAGGATATCACTGTAAAGAGGATTGTTCCTCTCTGTACTTATCTATTTTGTTGATGATAATTAAAAGAATCTTCCATTGCACCTTGTGAGTTAATCGTTGTGGTTTTACCACAACACATGCTCATCCAGGAGGGCCTACTCACCTGAGTATGCGCTACATATTAGTTAATTTATTTTGTATTTAATATATGCATTGATTTCATTGGTTAGTTTATTTATTGTTTCATTATGCTTGTATGCTTAATTTCATTTCGTGTGATGAGTGTGGATTTCCCCTATAGAAGTTAGGCATTGAATACTGAAGAACAAATTATTTCTCTAGTAATCATGAATCCATTTGATTCCCTTGATTACAAATAAAGGATTGTGATTGGTGCCTACAAAGTGCTTTCAGAAATATAAGTCGAGTGACTAAGTAAACCTCTGTAGAATTGTGATTTTATTTATTATTTCTTTCTTGAGTTGCTCGTTAATTTATTTATGCTTTATTGTTCATTCATTCATGCTCTTTAATTCCTCTCTATGTGTTATCGGTCGATTGTGGTGTGATGCCAGAAATCTTGAGTAGTTGTGACCACAAGAATCTTGACAAAACGAGAGTTGCAAGACCTTGACAACAACTTTAAGATCTTTGGTTTTGATTGCATATTTATTTAGTTTGATTCTTGGTGGAGCTATGAGAATCATTCTATTGAGTGAACTATGGGTTACTACAAGAATATCTCTGAATAAGGATAAAAGATTATAAATAACATAGCCTCAATATTGATTTCTGAAAATTATCTATTAAGTTTATTTTCCTTTTGAATTTAGTAGAATTAGTTAGTTTCCTAATACTACATATATTTTTTGGCATCTCACAAGTTTACGAGCTCTCGGATTGATAATTTAATGTATCAAATTTAAGCAATTAAATTTCCCGATATTTTTGGCATCATTGTCAGGGAGATGCTAAGGGATTAGGCATTGGAAATTTGGTTTTCAGTTATTTCATTTTCTCCTTTTGTTTTTGCATATGATTTTTGGTTGTACTAACATTCTAGATCCAGTGAGATAGTGACAGTTAGATGATAGGTATGAATCTGTGCATTCACTATAGTGAGTACACTATCTCATCGAATCTAAAATATGTTGGCACAACATGTCTTATTTTGGTTTGATACATGGAAAAAAGAAAATCCTAACTCATGCCAAAAGACAAATTGGTGACAACAGGATCTTAGTAGCATGAGGGTGTTCGAGTACATGATTGTTCTTATTATTTATGAATTTTTCTTTGAAGTTTGCTTTGTGTGGTGTGTTTTTTTCCATGAAATTTAATTTATTTCTTTAAGAAATTTTTGTTTCCATAATAACTCTCGTACACTAATCCATGTGCAAGACAAGGATTATCAGCCAATAAGAAGTATTTAAGAATTCTCAAGAGTTGTTGAGTAAATAAGGATGCTACCTCGATAACTTTCTCAAATTATGGTAACAATTGAAGGTAGATTTGCATCTCAGGAAGAGATAGAATAATAAAGGTCCCATGAGAAACATCTACTACACATTATTGCATTTGGTCATCTTTTCCAATCTACAAAGGAGACCAAAGAACCATGAGAAGAATTTGATGGAGAGCAGGCATTGGAACCAGAGATTGAAGAGTTTCTTGCAAGTTTATATCCAGATCATTTATGCCTTCAAGAGAGCAATCAAAAAACCTTAGAATATCTGCATGGCATGACAAAGGAGGACATGCAAACACTTTCTAATGAACAAGAGAACCAAGGAGACAAACACTACATTGAAACTTGGTTCTAGAGAATTATCAGTCCACAATATTCCTTCATTCTCCAAAATCTCTTAGCACCATATCAATCAAATCCGTTGGTTCCTCATATTCTGGTATCTATCAAAGAATATTCTTTTAACTTGAATATGAGTAATTTTTAATTATGTTACGCACATGGATCCATTGGAAAATACTCCTACACTTGAGGAAATATTTTCTTTTTCAAGAAGAGTAGGATAGTTTAGAAGAAATAAATGAAAAAAAAAATAGTAAAAAAAAAAGTTTAACTATGAAAACCAGGACTCTCGCGCAGTTAGACATGAGATTTTCTCGAAAACCAAGTTTCTAGCTAGCAAGTTTCACAATAAATCATTGCATCATGTTGTTGGTTCAATTATGGTTCTTCAAATAATTTTGTTTTATGCTCGCATTGCATTATGTGGGATTCCCTACGGCCCTCCTTCCAACAAATCTTGTCCCATCGAATTCAATACCTTATCTAGGGCCAATAATGGAGATGTTTTATAGTGCCTTGGAGCTTGAATACATCAATGATAGGCCTCCTCGTTGACAACAATGGGAATGCATTAATGTCTCTTGATTGTTAGATCTCGCAGGTGACTCAAATTCAACACATCTATTCATACATGTCAAAATGCACAAAGGTACCTTGACACTCATTTTCATCAATGATGAGAGATCATGTGTTGGTTAATGACATACATCAATGGTTGGTAATCAATGATTTAATCCCATGCTCAACTCCATACATTCATTCGCATGGCAAGAGTTGTACCACAGGTTCCAGAACGATTGATGATTTGGCAAGGTGATATCCTAAAGCAACATGCAGTGCTTAGGTTTCTTTCAAGATGAGGGCTAATGTACAAAGAAAATTTAGTTTTTTGGCTTAGCTCCAACCAAATATTCAACTTCATTTTACAAAGTTCAGCAGATTAGTTGCAGCAATAAAAGGTACATGGGTCGGTTTCAAATCTTATCCTTGTTCCTTCAATACAAATCTCTTTCATTAAGCACAAGTATTCATATTCCAAGTAGCAGTACAATAGTAAAAGCCAAAAAAACATAGTCATGATCTTCTTTATTCAGAATCCATAGTTAATCATCAAGAGACTAGTTCCAGCAATAAAAATATAGGGGGTCTAGTTTCAAAACTTCTTCCTTTTTTCTATCACCAAGAGAAAGAACTTCAAATAAGGTAATTAGAGGTAAACACTCTCTTAATATACTTATTTGTCATTAACTTGGGAATTTATAAGACATCTTATTTAGCTCTCCAATTGATATGCATTGTGACATGTCCCTAGATTTTTTTATCACATAATTTCATCCTATCCCTTCATCATAATCGATTTCCTACGATAAAATATTATGTTCTAAATTGATTATATTTCCCATTGGATATCTCATCATGTCATACGTAGTAATCATGGTCGATGACGAATTCACCTTGTTGCGATGTGGCTATACACAATCTATTTTGAATCAGCTAATCTCATGTTTCATTCATCATTTCATTCCATACACCCTCAAACTTACAAACCCTATACCATACATCAACCCTTCATCCTGGCAGTATCAAATAACTGAGAAACAAAGGATTCCAATATCTTGATTTCATGAGGTACATTCAATTAATTGGGTCTGGGGGAGATGTTGGGCCTTGGTTTTGCTATATTTTACACTGCCAGATACACCTCCTTTTGACTACTTTACACCTTCATTTCCACCTTCCCATAACTTATATTATCATATTACCTCATTTTCCAAGAGATACACTATGAAGAGATTTATTATATTAATTGGTTGTTTCTTTATAATTCCCAATGACTTTAATAAATACTTATATTAGAAATAATTGTTCCTAACATTGCTACTGGAAAGGCGCAAATTCATGTAGCATGTTTTACAAATCTAGTAACAAGATCGTTGGTTCATATGACAACACTAATCCAATTCCAAAATGGAGATATGGGTTTTTCTCCTAGACCAATCGAGATGTTTTTTTTCCTATTAAACTACTCCCAAACTCATTGCTAATATCTCCATCCTTGGTCGAAGAAAGAGGTCAACAAAAGTCTAAATCATGTAGCAAACTATCATTCCTAGATAGCAATTGAAATTCCGGTAGCACTTCGATGTTTTGAATGGTTGCACCTCCTATGGGAGAATTCAAGAATTTGGATTTTTTTGGGAATGAAGTTTTCATGCTTACATGTTCTTCAAATGGACCCAAAAACCATCAACCAAGGCACATATTTTTTATCAAATCTTCGGTCAACATACCCTTCACATTCAAGCATCGATTTGATTTTGTGGATTGAATTCTGAAGTTAGACGCTCCACATTTTCCACAATCATCCTGTAGCCAAACCAACCCCCTTTCTTTGTCATTGAGCCAGTAGGACACAACCATTGTGTATTAACCAAGTAAAATCCAACAAATTGATGGTTGTGCGTTCCAATAAGCTCCAACACATTAATACAAATTTGGGGAATAACCACATGGATCTCATATCATTTGATTTTACTATTATTCTCCCAATTGAATGATTTTAGAAATGGATCGTTTATCATGTGACTATAATTAGTGTCAAGACATATTGTGAGATCCATTGCCATGACCAAGACAAGAAATGGGAAGCGCCAACTTAGAATACTAAGTGTGTGCATCCAGATAGCTATCTTGAAAGGATCAATTTCATGGATTTCATTCATGAAATTTTCAAATGAAATCGATATAGTTTGTATCTATTTTGTTGTCATGCTAATCTCATGTTTTCATAATTAGTAAATGATTGTTATGAAGATCCAAACTATGGGATATTTGTTATAACCCTAAATTGCTCTACACATGCATACATGGACTTGGCCCTCTTACTTGCATTTTTTGCCAAAGCACTGTTGATTTGCGCTTCTTAAAAAAACAATTTTTGGAAGATGTATGCGCCCTGCACCAATACTTCCCACGTACATATGCTTGCTGCACCACTACAGCTCGCGTACATATGCATGTTGCGCCATTACGGCCCACGTATACTTGCAAAAGTTGTAAAAAATAAAAATTTGAAAGGAATTCGTTGAGATTACGGGCTATTGGGTAGTTTCCCAACTAATCCACCTACTATAGCTCGTCACCCAACCGAATAACCATCCTTTTGTCATATAAAAGGAGGTGTTGGGGTCTCATTTCACATCTGAGCATAAGAACATTGAAACTATGCCTGATTTCACTTCCCCTCCTTGTCCAAGTTATTGCAGCCCTTTTGTGAGAATTGCCTCAGTATTACCTCATTTGCCCCTTCTCCCTCCATTTAACCCATTCACTTCCCAAGAGGAGATCAGAAGGTTGAGATCAGAAGCTTATACAAAGGTGAACTTGGAGCTTGGTGAAGAGGAGCTCGGACCAGGTTCGTGGAACGGTAGCCGTATTTGATTGTAAAGGTATAATCATTGAGTTATTAATAAAAGAATTACTTTTCCTGTCCCAAATCATGGTGTACTAAATGCTTTTATTGGTTTATGTTTTGACATTCTAACATCTAACCCTAACTTGTATATGGAATAGCATGCTTGTAGTTTTTTGTTGTCAATCTTTGGATGCAGGTCAGCCCTGGGAGGAAGCGTGCAGTCAGTAAAAATTTCAAGCGCGAGGGGATCATCACCAGACGTGGAGTAGAGGTATAGTTACCCGATATCCCTCATATTTGTTTTTATTGTATTAGTTTTGGTATGTTTGGGGTAGTTTAGAGAAGTAGTTTACTTTTAGACGGTTAATTGATCTTCCTACATTCTGAATCCTGGTGTAGTCATAGGGGGGGGGTTTTCTGCTAGCAGTATTGAATCTATCATATGGAGCGACTCTCCCTTTGTAATCAAATAGTTATATATATGTATGCATGGGAAGTATATAGGATGGTAGAAGAGTTTAGTGTGCATCATTGGGGAAAGGATATCACTGTAAAGAGGATTGTTCTTCTCTGTACTTATCTATTTTGTTGTTGATAATGAAAAGACTATGTTGTTGCACGTTGTGAGTTAAGAACTATGGTTTTACCGCAACGCATGCTAATCCATGAGGCCCCCCTGACCTGAGTATGTGTTGCATATTAGTTATTTTCTTTTGTATTTAATTTATGCATTGATTTCATAGGTTAGTTTATTTATTGCTTCATTATGCATGTATGCTTAATGTCATTTTGTGTGATCTGTTAACGCTCTATAAATTCCCAGAGGTTGTTAGGAAAGGAGGAATCTACGAGAGGTAACTTTATCCAACCACTTTGAAACTGGAATCTATCCCTACCAGCTTCAGAGAGGGATCTCTCTGTATGATTTAGATATGTTTTGAATTTAAGATATTAGGCTAGTTAAATAAATAAGATCGAAAAGGTTTGTTGTTTTTGCTGAGTTGGCTGAAAGCAATTTACGCATCCATTGGGTTATGGGGTCTGTATTATAAAGATAAAAATCTAACCAGAAAACAAAGATTCCTTTCACAAGGCAAGATAATGCATTCGTTGGATTCCTTTAGCAGCAAAATTATGAAAAGAGGAAAAGATGAGAATATCAATTAAAGTAAAGAAGCAGTTAAGAATTCCTTTACTGTAATATCAAAAGATAAACATTAAGATCTTTCAAAGTCTAAAACAGGGTATACGAAGATAAATACTATAACATGCGTTACTTTTAAAGATTTAGATTAGAAAACAATAAGACAACTGAGCAAGAAAACATTCAACGTAGAAAAGAAAACATCACCAATGAATAACAAGCAAGAATCAAGTGAAAACATCTCTTTGTATTAATGGAAGATCTCTTGGAAAATATTACAATCATGTAGCTTGCAGGGCGTAAAGATCAACCCTCAATACTTCAAAGTGTGAAGTATTTATAACTAAGAATTACAAACGATCCTGTCATTAAAGATCAGGACGTGGCAAATCTAAATTTAGCTAACTTAACAAGATACTAAAATCTAGGAAACTGTTTGATGATGTGTCAAAACTTCATGCTATTTTCTGGGTGAACCATTGGTGAGGCCTCTGCACGACCTCTTTTGACTGGATAGTTGACTGGGCTTGGATAGCTCATCGGCTACTTGATCAGATTGCAAAGCTCTTCCCATCGAAGGTGACTGGGAATGCTGACTTTAAGCAATCTACGGTATACTTCATCCATCTCCATGTACTTGGCAAAAGTTGGCTTGGTGATGAAGATGTACCGGATCTCATGTTGTATGTCGATGTCGAACTGTAAAGAATCCAAGAACGCCTTACTAGTGATACTACCTTGTATACCTGAGAATTTCGATCTATCCTTAGCCACAATGACTAGTCTCTTTTTATAATCGGGGAGTGTCATCAATTTGTCATTTATAACTCTCATACTAGGAAGCCCTTTCTTCTGCAGAGCTTCAATTTTGCTAAAAAATATTTGTATTCCTGCATCCATGATCTGAAACTTTTCCTCCAGCTGTAGCATTAGTCCTCTCTTGGTCAGGACCCTCTTGACCTCGAGGATGGTCTCCATCCTATCTTCAATTTTCAACTCTTCTAGCTCCTCTCTGGTTTTAGAATTTAGAAATTTTATGATCTCAGTAGCTTCTATGGGCATCTCTCCCAGTTCTGCTCTTATCTTCTCGATGGCCTGCTAAATTCTTTGCACCAGCTCATTTTTCTCGAACATGATTTGTATCATCGGCCATATTTCATTCATGGACTTGGTGATTTCCATCCAGACACTTTATTTGACCTCAGACAGTGTCTTTCCTTCCACTGTTTGCTTCTGAAGTTGTTGCAATTCCCGTTTGAGTTGGTCTGAGGTTTGTTTTTCCTTGGAGAAACTGGTTTGGTAAGAAGACTTGAGTTCCTGAAGAATCTCAATCTCCTTTTTTAATCTGCTAATCTCTGTCTCTTGTAAATTCATTTCTTCCATGGATTTAGCTAGTTCAACAGTCTTTTCCAGGGCTTTCAGTGGAGTTATTGAAGGAATTTCTGCAACAAACGTTGTGCTCACTCCTGTGAGAGGAACTGCGCTCAATGGAATGACCTCCATGGGCTTTGACTACTCCTTCTCTTTTACCAGCTTTTCCAATTCCGCTTCCATTTCTTTCAACTGTACATTCTGCTCCATGATGAGCTTGAGTATCTCATCCTTCTCCCCTTCTGTCTCTGTTATTTGCTTTGCCTATGAATCTTCTATTGGAGGCAATTTCAATTGTTTCGTTAGAGATGCTATATCGGCATTTTTCTTTTTGAGCATCTCCTCAACTGCTTTCACGTTCGAGGGATCATATCTGATCTTGAGGACCAGCTCCTCCAACGTCTTAATCATGTTATCCTTGGCAAAGGATGATATTTTTTCTAACTTCAACTGCGTCTGGACATTATTCAGAGATACTGGTAACTTGGAGGCAGCAGTGGAAGCATGTGCCAATATGGAGAAAACCATTTCTCCAGTTTGACTGTGCAGATCCATCTGATGAGCTGGATGCACATCTTTAGTCTGAAATTCAAACATTGCCCTTTTGTAATCAGTGATTACCTTCGGGTCTGGCACATGTGCTTGCAGAAATGCCATGTGCATTCTACCCTTCTCAATGTCGAATGCAGACAGCAGTCGATGCTATGCAGTGGATGTTTACTTCCAGAACTGAGCATACGTACTGCTGGTTAGTGTCCGATTTTTCTTCTTGATCAGATCATACTTTTCAAAAATGCTCAATTTTGGTCCTATTTTGCTCGGCTGGCTGGCTGGTGGAGTATCTGTAGACTTTCTGGGCAGCACTGTAGTTGTGATTTTTTTTCTTCTTGTAGTAAGGAGTGACTGATCAGCCTCCAATGTGGCAGTGGATTGCATTCCCTTTTCACCATCCGTGTTGGGTGCCGGACTGGTTTTTGGCCTCTTGGTATTTAGTTGAAATTCTTCAGATGATATTTCAGTGATAGAAGGTGACACATATTGCCTAGGCATTTTCTCCTTGGGAGCCTGTGGTGTGGTCGTTTGTGAGACAGTGACCGAGAGGTCCTGTTGTTCTATCTCAACCAGAGTGTTTGGCTCCCATTCTGTCTAGTTGACAAATTTTTCTATCTCAGGCCTGGGTGTGTGGACGTACGGGATATTTTTATTTTTGACCCTCATCTCAGAAATTATCTTGCACGGATCATAGTGCCATGCAAAACTAACAAAAAACTTCATCTCTCTAAGCAGTCTGTCTGCTTCCTCCTCGGCACCTCGACTATTACAGATGAAAGACCCAATCTACCCTTTGATTCTGAGCTACTGCTTCTTCTTCAGAGACACAAAATGTATGACGTCTGAATTTATCATCTGCCTTATGTATTCCAAGGCGAAAATCCTCACGGGTAAATACCTAGGCAATTTATATGGGGCCAACTCACACCCATACACTCTGATCTCAGTGTGGTTTTGGTACAGGTACCAATCACTAGTATTTGTAAGGTCTGAGAGATGTAAAATCCTCTAAATTTCCTCGTTAATTCTAGGTTCGGGTCTGCCACTGAGCATACTCACCACTAGGTGGTAGAACTGCTCGATGAAATCCTTGAAACTGAATTCTGTAGAGTTATGTCTAAGTAGCGAAGTCCACATTGTCACTTCATGTGGTCTCCCATCTTTATCCATCTTCTGCTTTGAAAAGGAAAATTTGTCCGCTTGAAAGAACATGAACAGGTAAGCCAGTATTGAAGAATACTGGAACATGCCTTCTGTGGAAAAGTTGATGAATTTTCCGTGAATGTTGTCTGCCAGGAATGTACTGTAGTCGAACTGAATAGTAGGTCTCTCATCACTGGAAAAAATGGACAGAAATCCCAAGATGGGTTCATCCACCCATTGATCCGAAAAATATCCAAGGAAGGCACATAGTGATGTGATAACTTGGTTTCCCTTTACTGAGAATAGGGAGGAAGGATAATGGAGGGTTTGTAGTGGGGAGATGAGCAGATTGTGAGAGGAAAAGCTCAAAAATCTGAGCTATTTGTGGGAAAGACAGCTTCTGGTAGAGCTCTGTGATGATTTCAAGGTTGAAAGGTGAGGGGGACTCGGCTCTGGGTATCTACAACATCTGGTCGATGGTTTCTGATTTGATGAGGAAAATAATTTCTCTGGATGAAGACATAATGGCTCTTTGTTCAGGGATATAATGGGCCTGGCATTTGAGGGCGAATTTGGGAAAGTGGTGGATCTGGGGGAAAAGATACAGGGGAATATTTGATTCCCAGAGACCAATCTCATCGCTTTGGTCAAGGAAAACCTCCTTAAGCCATGACTGCAAGTCCGCGAAGTCAAACTCGCATCTGGTGTTTGCAATTAAATATTCTTTGTCGGCCAGGGGGATCCTGTCGAGGTCAATAGGGGGTAGGAGGAAAGGATTTTCCTCCGCTTCTATCCTCTTTGATTTTGGCGCCATTGCTGTGAAAATACCTTCAAATCAAATAGTTGTTAGTGGGGATGATGGTGGCTTAGGATGTTTGACTGAAACGGAGAGAAAACAGGGAAGAATTCTCTGGTGCGACAGGAAAAGGTATTTTCTGGTGAGACGACACGGTAAGAAATGGAAGAAAAGAAGGGAGATGGTGGTTTTGATTGAACAGATATCCGTTAGGCGTGGGGGATAGGTCAGCGAGCTAACAGATAGGTTAGCCAATCATAAATGGCCAACGTGTCATTTAGAGCATGAGATGGCAAGTAATAATGAATGACGAATATGAACAAGCGACGTGGTGGGAGATGATTGGGAAGTGACCTTGGTGAGAGGACTTGTAAAGGGAAGACAAGGGGAGAGGGACTGACAGAGTAATGGGATGTGACCTTTTAGGGAAAACGTGGATGATGACATCCTGGGGTGACGGGGCATGTCAGAAATGATAGGCGGTGGAAGTCTGAACCAATGAATTGATGCCATGTAGAGGAAAAGGGCCCACCAGAGAATATTCCATTCCGGACCCCCCCCCCC
>JZKD02S1510852.1:28312-42045 GCA_000966675.3 Picea glauca | reverse complement strand
GTACAAAATCACCTTGAACATAATCTAGAAAAGGTTTCCTATGGGGTGTGGAATGAAATGAAGCCCCTGAATCTACTACCCAAGACTCAGAAATATTATCTACAAAAAGAATCAAAGCATCTTGTAACACATCACCTGTTACATTTGCTTCATGATTTTCTTGAAAATAATCTAGAAAATGTTTCCTATGGGGTGTGGCATGAAATGAAGCCCCTCAATATACTACCCAAGACTCAGAAATATTATCTACAGAAAGAATCAAAGCATCTTATAACACATCACCTGTTCCATTCGCTTCCTAACTTTTCTCTTGTTGTCCATCTCTTTGTTTCTTTGGAGCTCTGTAGTCTTTCTTCAGATGTTCTTTCTTCCCACAATTCTAGCACTCTATATTTCCAAATTTGTATTTGGATCTTCCCTTCCTAGAATTCACGTGGTTCCCTGAGCCCTTTCCTCTATCCTTTTGTCTTCCCCTGTTCTCCATGTTTAACGCATTACCTGATGTCTCACCTGTGTTTTTCTGTCGCATTTCCTCACTAAGGATAACACCAACAACATCATCAAATTTTAAATTGTTTGAACCAAAGACAAAGTTACTTATAGCCATGACCAAGTCATTCCAACTTTCTAGCAATGAGCACAAGATTAGAAGAGCCCTGACCTCATCATCAAAGTCCACTTTACAGAACTTAGTTCATTAGTAACCATATTAAATTCATTTAAATGATCTGCAAGAGACCCACCTTCTGACATCTTCATATTAAATAATCTCTTCATTAGAAATACCTTATTGGACATCGAGGGTTTTTCATACGGTTTATTCAATGCATCCATCAGCTCCTTTGTTGTCTTTTCTTTCAAAATATTGAAAGCCACCGACGCTGCCAGGCTCAGTCGTATCGTTCCTAATGCCTTTATGTCAAGAACCTCCCATTCTTCGTCCTTCATGGTCGTCGGCTTCTTTGCTATTCCACCCAATGGTAAGAATAGATCCTTCTAATATAAATAATCTTCCATCTGCATCTTCCATAACTAATAGTTTCGGCCGTTAAATTTCTCGACCCTAAACTTTCCATCTTCCACCATTGCTCCCACTCGAACCTGAAACCCTCTTTTCCTGTGAGTTACCTTTTGCTCTAATACCAGTTGTTAGAAAAGCAGGATCACGAAGCAATAAAATAAAACAAATGCGTAAATAAAACACAGAAGATACACAATATAATAGAGACACAGATATACGTGGTTCACCCATTGTGGGCTACGTCCACCAGAGAAATTTCCAGGTCTTTCCTTTATTATTATCCAGCAAATGAAGGGACACAAGCTACAGCACACCCATTGTAACTTCCTCTTCTTTCTCTCACAGTCTCCTCACTCAGAATACAATATTTGCAATGATACATAGTCACAATACATTTCCCTCATAAAAGAGGGTTGTCTTCTAGGGAAATAAAACCCTAACATAACTTCTACCGTCAGATCTACGATCTTATAATGAACAGTCCATATTTACAATGAAATTACAATATACATTTAGAAGGAAATTTTTCCTTCGGGGGCTTCACCCTCGAACCCCCATCGGGGACCCACTTGCCCTCGAACCCCCGTCGAGGACCCACTTTCCCTCGAACCCTGCATAGGGGGTAACCCCCCTCTGCACTCCCCCGTGTGGAGGAGTGTACATTCTTTCAGGGTGTAAAGACTTCATGGGGTATAAACATGGCTGAAAACAAAGACCTCTGAATCAAGAAGATAATCAGGCTCCACAACCAACAAGGCCACCCTTGAGTTGAGGTTATGCGTCCACAAGGAGATCTAGCCCTCTTTCTTGTCCACTCATCACATTCAATATCCTAAAAACTAGGTTGTACTTCAACAACAATTATAATCCACCAACTCTCTTCCCCACAACCTGCACAACCCAATGAATGTACCCCCTTCACTGCTCTCATTCCAACATATTGTGCCATTCGTTTATCAAGGCTTCTAGTGCACTTGGTTGGACATGAAATCTCTTAGTTGGGGACACTAGGAACTTTCATATTCTCTATGAGTGCTCACAGTAGCCTTCACAAGGCTCTTGAGACATTTCCTCAATAGGAAAATGCACCACATGCTTACATCCTGTTTTATACGAACACATGCCACATTTCCAGCATAAAATACAGCCCAGTAATTGTTTCCTTCAAGCATGGCATGGTTGGTTCTATTTCCATCACTAAGCTCCTCTCTTGCTATCCAAAAACTGCCTATAAAAACTCTCTACTTTATGCATACAAATTTCCTTCTCTTTCCCTTACTTGCTTGACTCACACTCTTCTCAAGGATGATTATACTTCAGCACTATGCTCCCAATAACTATGGGAAGTAACTCCTCACACCCACCCTCTTACATAAGCTTAATAATTGGATTTGGGAACACTCAACATCAAATAGAAATTTATACACAATGATAATAATTTTAGGAATGTGGGTTGGATTAATACCCACGAATATTTCCCCCTTGGACCCCTCTCTCTTGTGGAATCATAGCCCCCCATCATTTTCATCCCTCTCGTATTGCAGCTAGCGATTACCACATTTATCAATCATTTCAATGTTCATAATATACAATTTGGCCCTCGGCCATATCAATCAATGCATGTTCTTTGCCCCAAACATATTAGCTCACCATCCTAAATGACATCTACACTGTTACATTATAATTTGTGGGGGTTAAAACTAGGGATGTTACATTCCCCTCTCCCTTATTTTTGCACTTTCCTTGGTGCATAACACCATATGGTGTACATACAATTACAATGCTAGGCTCCCCATCCTTTAATCAACATATAATCTCTTTGTCCTAATATCACACAATTATCTTGATTTCCACCAGCTCTCTTCCTCTTGACCTGCCCAACCCAAGGAATGTACCCCTTCACTTCTCTCATTCCATTGGGATATACCATTATTTTATCAAGGTTGACCCAAGGAATGTGCCCCTTGTTAGCACTAGAATTTACTCTTAGATTGCTATAAGGATAAGCCCAGTACCCATCAAAATCTGAATAATTAAATCAAATTTGGTAGGTGGATCAGCAAGACTCTACAAGAAAGGAGAGGGCACCAAATTAATTGTAGATCAGTGATCTTTCACCATTGGGCATGGAGTCATAACCTCTCTGCAGATTGAAGGAAATCAAGTTGCATATCAGGAGAAAGTTTTATATAATGATGGATAGAAGAGTGAAGAAGATAAAAAATAAAAAATAAAAGGAGAACATCCATCAGGAAGGAATCCTCTCTACAAAACAAATGCAATATACTTGAAATAAAACAATGATTAATAAGCAGGATGCAGCAAATCCTTTGTTGATCATGGATTTATTAATAACAGATAACCTTTGATCTTCAAAATATGCAATATATTCAAGCAAGATGAAAGACTAGAATGGAAAAAAAAGAATACACAATCCGATAAACAGCTCTTATGAATCTTCCATGGCAGAAAAATGTACATCACAGGCCCTCGGGCTTACAAATAAGCATATACAGGAAAATTGCCCCTCAAGCTCTCTTGAGCCTCTCTTGGATCATGGAATGAACCCTTTTCTCTTGTTAGCATTAAAATATATAGGATTTCAATAAAAATCCTTGATTCCTCCCCCAAGGGATTCGAATCCTTCTTTTTTACCAAAAATAGCAATTGTTACATAATTATAGGATCTGAAACAGAAAACGGAATAATATTTAATTCTAGATCCTATTTTTTAGGATTATGTTTTTGACCAACTAAAAATGTGCTAACTAAAGAGAAAATCATGGGATTTGATAGAAAAATATTCAAAATTTATCATCCAACTCAATTTGGGGTCGTTCTTGCCACGTTGGAGCTCCACCAAGTCAAATTCTAGAAATCTGTCCAATTTCGCAGCACACTTTTGTTGCAAAACTTCTGTAGCTGATGTTTTTAAATTTTATCTCAAATGGTAAATTGGGTCGGGCTGATTTTTTTTTTCAACAAGTAAATAACATTATAATGCTTCTACAAAAATATTTGAGCAAAACCCAGATCGTCGTTTAGAATATATGTTGAAAATACAATTTCCTAGCGTACCAGTTCATTGCAAAATTGTTGCTACAAGAAATTTCACAGCGTATTGTATTTCACTGTGAAATCTATGTTCTTGAATGTATTCCTTTAAAACATGATTTTACTCATGTACGGTCTTTATGATGGTGTTATCCTTTGAATTTGATGAAATTAGATCGTGCCATACTTGCTCCATATCCAAAAAAACAATCTGAGTGGAGAATTTCAAAACCCTTTACTTGTCAGTTTCAAAATTTGAGCAGACCAAAAATAAGACCTCCCTTGACCATTTCCAAATCACTTAGTTGTTGTTTCTCAGATGACATAACTGCTGGTAAAAATCATAAAGATAATGGCAGGGTTCAGCAGCAAACAGAGTTTTTGCAACGCAGTTTTGCAACGCCCAGGAATTTTGCAGTGAACATGGTTTTACTGTTTGAAATCTGCAAATCACATAAGACACGACCAAAATTCTACTTCACATCATTCTCTTGTGCAGGTTCCATGGTGTTGAATCAACCAACAATTTGAAATTAGACACTTGTGTAGCGTATTGGCTGCAAAACCTCTGTTTCAACACTTTTGCAGCGATGTGACAGAAGTGATGTGATGCTGTGAAATATTAGGAGTTTTTGCAGCGACCTTTGAAACTAATTGGCTACAAGTCATAAATGTATCAACTTGATTTAAAATCATAGGGAACCTTATATTTGTAACATAACAAGACCCCTAGGCTTATTAGAACATGATATAATGACCTTAGATGTATCTTATTGAAGTGACTAAAAGACTTTATACATGAGACTAAATTAACCATGTGACTTCAACTAAACCCAAACAAAAGTAAAAAATGAGGTGGAATTGACCCTAGTGCATTTCATGTGCTAACATCCCATTCATTATCCTTAGTCTATCAAGTTGCACCATTCGTTTATCAAGGTATCTATGGAACATATAACTAAGAATCTCACTACTGGGATATCAAGGGATTCACTGCTAGGAAAACTACCAATATAAATAACCAATAATAACCTTCTTGTTGTAGTGAAAATCACATAGGAGTTCACTCTTTATGCCTGACAATCTGGTTCTTTGACAGTGGAACTCCCATACAGGAGTTCACTCTTCATGCCAAACAACCCGGTTCTTCCGCAAGCCTGACAACTTATTTCTTATCTTCTCTTTTGTAGTTTTGCTTCCTTTCTTTACTCTCCCTTTAGGCTCAGGCATCCCTTTTTTTGTTATACAATTCCTTAGGTGATCCATCATAATGTCAACTCATTGCTAAAATTACACTAGAAATATGTGACCTATGGAAATCATCCCATCTGCATCATATGCATACAGCCAATATGAGACATCATCATACAATTTTTTAATTATAATTTTTCCAATCTATTTGATACATAAAAATAGAATTTCCCAAGCATGAGTATTTTGCTCACTATGTTTGGCTCTTGCAGTTGTAGATATCAGTCTTCCTTATGGGCTTACATCCCTACCATATACAAGACCATTCTCCTTGCAATTTTCTCAATTTCCATGTAGTCAAACTAATTGTTATCATATCATAACAATTTTCAATTATTAACTTCTAAAATCTATTTTATACAGGAAAATAAAATTTCTCATGCATGAGTTTTATGTTCATTATGTTTCGCTCAGGCGACAGCATGCATCTGTCTTCTTTATGGGATTACATCCCTACCATATCCAAGACTATTCTCCTTGTTATTTTCTCAATTTTATTGCAATCAAAGAAGTTGTTAGCACATCATAACAAATTTTGATTATTAATTTCTCAAATTTGTTTTATACAAAAAAATAAAATTTCTTATGCATGAGTTTTCATCTCATTATGTTTAGCTCGCACAATAGAAGAAAACGGTCTTATTTATGGGCTTACATCCCTGCCATATACAACTTGACCATTCTCCCTGCAATTTTCTCAATTTTATTGCAACCAAACAAGTTGTTAGTACTCATACACATTTTCAGCAATTCATGAAATGATATTAGAATTGCATTTTACCAGCAATTTGATCATATCCATCCCTTTCTCATTTAAAAATTGAATTTACCTATTAATCATATCATCTGAAATGAAACTATCATTCATTGTACATGCATTATAGCACACCAATATTTTCACAATGCAATCAAATTTTACCAATAAATTATTCCAATGTTCCAATACCCATGGCCATATCTACACAATGCATCCTTGAAATGACTCTTGAATACCATATGTTCATGTCATGTATTCCACCATGTGAGCTGGAAGGTCTAGCCAACGCCTCAACACATTATCCAAACTCTTCCCCAATTACTTCTTCAATTATTTGGATACCTTCCTCTTTGACCCATACACAACACTAGGAATATAATTCCCTTAGTGATATCTTGTATCGACAAAGAGGTTGCGGTCCAAACATCACTTATGTAGGGGAAAACCATTAAGCACTTGGATGGTGCTATAGCCCTTCCAATTCCAACAATATTGTGGCCTCACACATGGCCATCTCTAATGGAATTCATTATTACAGCAAGAGTAATGTCTCCTGACTTGACTTGGTTATGATCCCATAACCAATATAACATAATATGCAATTAAATTTTGCATAAATGCACTCAAGCATCAATACAATTTGTATATTCAAGGCCCTCAACCTTCATACACCAATTCCAATATTAAATTTTGATTGAGATAATTCTTACCTCAATTCCCTTCATCATTTATGCATCATAACAACCTCAAATGCATACGTGCATGGTTGTTATCATTTCATTTGATGCTACCTAGCCAGTCGACATTGTTGTGGCAGATTGCAATCTCCCTTTATGAAACTCTTGATCAACATCTTACCATCCTTATTTTTCTTCAAATGGATGGTTTTCATATGCAGCAGCAACATCACCATCTTCATCCATGCTATAAACAATTTTCTTGGATACACAAACCATCATTAGTCTTATTCAAATATCACAACATCATTAATTTGTGTATATATCAGCAGACTTCTCTTAGTCTATAGTCATGCCATATACATGTCTAGGCACGTTCAGATGCACAAACACACATCAATATACATTAAGCATTAAATCTTATCATTCCCACTTCATGCACATGCATTCTATCATTCTTATATGCATTATGTATCACTTCCATTATGCGCTCCAATGCATAATTATTTCAGCTTTATTTATTTATTTTTGTTGGCGTAGATGGTTGTCCTTGAATTCTTGTAGACCCTTGTTGCTCTACATTGCCATTTTTCTCATATGTGCACCACCAATTCTTCTTTCTAAGCATCTTCCAGCCAAGTCCAACTTGACTATTAAACATTTCCATCCAGTGTGCCTTATTGGCAACTACCCCCACTCAAGAAAATAGGGCCCACCTTTACCTTACTAGAATTCTTCCTGCATATTGGAATGATGTAATTTCTATCATTCCACCTTCTAATGCCACAATATTTTCTAACTTGCTTAACCCTTTAGAACTATAGCATTTTTGTTGCAAAGCCCTATTCATCTACTCAAGACTAAATTCCTTCCAATGGAATGCTATATTTTTTCATTTATACTTAAAAGTGAAATTGAACCTTCATTATTCCATCATTCCTTTCACTTGTACCAGGATTTCACTGTGCACTATGATAATATACGTGGATTTCTTACTTCAGGTACTTTTAGATGCAAGTATCTAAGTCGTATATTAACCATTCCTTCTTCTTGTATTGATATGATTGCATATAGAGATGACTCATCGACTCCATGAGTCACACCTCACCTTATGAGACCCTTTCTTTTCTTTTGCAACAAACTTTACCACTTTCACCACATATCTACCTTCAAGGCTATGGAGTCCTCCTTAACTCCCTATGCATGCAAATGACATGCTTCACCTATTAGTTTCATGTTCATGTGAGAATCTCTATTTGATTCTCCTTTGTAGTCCATTTAGACTCTGTAGCATCTGAATGCTAATCTTTCTCTCATCTTCATTAATCCTTTGTCAACCTTTCAATACATGTTCTACAGCTCTTTGTTGCCTCAGCCAACTACACAATACTTGACCTGCTTCCTTGTCCAATAAACCTTTGGATTACTCTGGAATAGACCCACGCAATCTTCATTTATGGAATCTTATCCTCTTGCTAGCACTCCCTTCACCCAACACTCCCTACTTGAGTGCTTCCCTGCTTGTTAGCAATGCCCTATTATTAAGCTCGACCTATTTTATTGCCAAGGGGTTTCACTTCCAAGGGTGCCTCTACACCACTGCATAGGCACTTTCATATGCATCAATACTCTTATTTTGAACCAGTACTCACCTTTAGAATGTATCTTTAACATCTGGAAATATTTTCACAAAATTCACTTGTTTTGGAAAACTTTCACATTGAGCAATTGTATAGCTCATAGATTCCAATTGTCTTTTTTCCTGTATAATTATAACACAATTACATTCCCCCTAGGATAACCTACTCCTACTATCATATTGTCCCCCGGATTACCTTTCCAATGGCTATACTCATGCCTCATTCTGATTTATGAGCTCCAAGTTATGGCTTCCTCAAATTTTCATTTCTGCTCAATTATGCATGTCAAGTCCACCAATCACTTTCCTTTTGATTCCTTCATAAATCTCCCACTCAAACCTAAAATATGAGTGGATATTTGGATTATCATATCCAATAGATTTCCAATGACTACTTTCTTGCTCAATTCTAAGCATTGAGCAGAATGTTATATCCAATTGAATATTGTTAATTCACCCCTTTTATGCACTTGTTCCCAACTGCAAAATAATCTCAAACACCAACTTTAGCCACCTACAAAGGTAAATATGTTAAGAACCAAGGAAACTTTTGTATGAGACACAGGTAACACTAATGACGGGGAATTCACAGCGACTCTCAAAATTATCAATCTAATGTTCCAGTGAAACTATTTATCTCCCAAACTGTGCACTTCTCGAAGAACTTCACTCAACCAAAGTTGTCTATATTGACGAGTATACAAAATGTTGAGTAAACAATTTTTCTATGTTTTCCATCTGGGGACCTTTTTCCTCCAAAAATCCCCAAAAAGTGGCCTGGAATAGTGTATTTTGGCCTATTTTGGCATCTCCCCTCCAAACTCCTTGGAATCTGGCCAATCCCTTCACACGTTTTTTTTATGTCTATTTTTTTGACACTCTGTATAAGTTTCAGCGATAACTGTGCTCCTGCCACTAAGCTTGACCTTGATCTTTAAAAACATGTAATTTGCATTTTACGGAAAATCAGAGCATAATTGGTCAGTGGCCCTTTTTGGCATTACTATAAACCTCGACATTGTGAACAAAACCCATAAAATGGTTTCTTCTTCTGAGTTATTATGCTCCTATTATGGCCAAAATGTGATTTTGGCTCCAGCCTTTTTTTTAGACTATAGGATAATTTTCCCTATGTGGCATCTTTGCTAACGCGACTACTAATGTGGCCTTCTCGGTCCACATGGCACCCTAAGGTGATGGAATATCATCCTCCTGGACACCCTAGCCCTACCCTGTCAGCCTCCATCATCTTCCTCCTTCCAAACACCCTTCTTATTTTCTTTCTTTTCGAACCCCGCGCGCACACTAGTGTTGTATCATGCACCAATATTTAGCACGCACAAGTGCTACACGTGCAACGTAAATATTTAGTGCATGTACCGTGCACTAATGTTAAGTGTGCACAACTATTTCCACACGGCACAGTGCCAATATTTAGCGCACACAACATGCACCAATATTTCGCACACAGCACGCACCAATATTTCGCACACATCGCTCAACGCCAATATTTAGCACACACATCGTACACCAATATTTCGCACACACCACCACTGTCGCATTGTGCAATGCCAATATTTAGCGAACACACCACACACTAATATTTCACACACAGCACTAGTGTCGTGTCGCGCAACGCCAATATTTAGTGCACATATCGCACACAAATATTCCACATGCACCACTAGTGTCGCGATGCACCGCACAACGCCAATATTTAATGCATACACCGCACACCAATATTCTGCATGCACCACTAGTGTCGCGTCGTGCAACACCAATATTAAGCGCACACTGCACACCAATATTCTACACGCACCACTAACATCACATGGCGCAACGTCAATATTTAGCGCACACACACGCACCAATATTCAATGTGCACAACTTATATATCGTGCACCAATATTCAATGTGCACAACTTTTATACCGCGCACCAATATGCATTATGCACAACTTTTGTACGACGCACTAATATTCAACGCACAAAACTTTTATATTGTGCACAAATATTCAGTGCACACAACTTTTATACCACACACAAATATTCAATTAGCACAACCAATTTTTCACTGCAGAGCACCAATATTCAATGTGCATGCACTGCGCACCATCAATTATGCACCACGCAATGCCAATATTCAATGTGCATGCACTACGCACCAATATTACGCGTGCACCACTGATTTTTCACTATGCAGCGCCAATATTTAGCGCACACAAGTCCTTTTCTTATTTAGCTAAAACAATTTCCATATTTCTAGCTCATGACCATCGCAACCATCATGAAAATGCCTGACTCGTCTATCTAAGACAAATTCAGTTGCTTGGAAGTTGAAATGACCCCTCCATAACAACCATTCTAAGTGCAGTTCCGACTTGAATTTTGCTTAGAAATTTGAGAATTTTACTCATATTTTTGTCGTTTTCCCCAAATTCGGCACAACTCAAACGTTGAGATGATGAATTTACCTACTTCACACTAATCTCAAGCCCATACCATTCCGGTGTTGAACCAAAAAACTATGATACCACTCTGTGATGTACCCAGCCCCTAAGTTGAGTCTAGTCACTAGAAAAATGACTTTGCCTACTAAATATGAAATTAAAAATTCCCCATACATATAAAAGAAAACCAAGGGACAACAGGCCCACAAAAATTACAGCAAAACAATATGTTGATTTATTCATGCATCTAACAACATTTATAAAAATATGAATGCATCCAAAAATAACACAGCAAACACACATAGCATTCAGATATTCATTTACACAACAGAATAATCATAATAAAACAACATAACACTTATTTGTTTATAAATATAACCAACTAGCTACATACGAAGGATGAACCTTCCAGTCATAGGCATTGTTGTTCATTTTCTCTCAACAGCAGGCCACCCCCAAGTTGAGGCTATGAGTCCATAAGGAGATCTGTCCCTCTTGGTTGTCCACTCATCACACTCATCAACTCAAAATCCAAGTTCTACTCCAACAACAATTCAAATCCGCCAACTCTCTTCCCCATAACCTACACAACCCAAGGAATGTATCCCCTTCACTGCTCTCAATCCATCGAACTATACCATTCATTTATCAGATCTTCCAGTGCACTCGATTGGCCAGGAAATCCTCAATGGGGACACTAGGAACTCTCAACTACTCTATGAGTGCTCGCAACAGCCTTCACAATACTCTTGAGCCATTTCCTCAATAGGAAAATATACTAAATCTTACAGCCTGTTTTACAGACACACGAGTCACATTTCCATCATAAAACACAACCCAATAATGGTTGCCTTCAAGAACGGCATGGTTGGTGCTCTTTGCAGCACTCAGCTCCTCTCTTGTTATCCAAAAATTGCATGTAAAAACTCTCTACTTTCTGCATTTGACTCACATTCTTCCCAAGAATGATTATACTTCAATCCCATGCTCCCAATAACTATGGGATGTAACTCCTCACACCCACCCTCTTACATGAGTTTAATGATTGGCTTAAGGAACACTCAACAAAAAATAGAAGGTTATACACAATGATGATAATTTTAGGAATGTGGGTTGGATTAATACCCATGAATATTTCCCCCTTTGACCCCTCTCTCTTGTGGAATCATAGCCCCCCATTGTTTTCATCCATATAGTATTGCAGCTAGTGATTACCACTTTTATTAATCATTTCAATGTTCATAATATACAATTTGGTGCTCTGACATATTAATCAATGTGAGCTCTTTGCCACAAACATGTTGGCTCACCAGCCTAAATGACATTATACAATTACATTATAATTTGTAGGGGTTAAAACTGGAGATGTTACAAAATCAATTTTTTTTGGCTTGTGTCCTAGATCCACCCAAAATCTGAATAAGGGGATCTTAAGCACACCTAGAATACATTTGTGATGATGCATGCTTCTGATGCTACTATCTTTTATGTCTTGTTTTGACATAATTACACTTGAAAATTCATCATTTAATGCAACAAACATGGAGTACAAAGCAAGTTAATGAAATTCAAGCACATACACTTAAACAAGCACATGTGATCAAACACCTACAAGCATATTCAAGCAATCAAGTTGTCAATTTACATCACCATTCAATGACAAAATCTACATCATAATTAATTTCAATCAATTCAACTTCAAAAGAAACATGAATTTTATGGAATGTATTTGAAATAATTCTTTTTTGTAAGTGTAAAATCAATAATCAAGTTAAATTGTAATTATTGGATGCATTCTCGATTGAACCCAATGCTCAAGAATTGATAGAGTCGTTATAATAATGATTCTACAATGAATTGTTTGAGTCATTGAATTGTATACAGGGTGGAGTTGCAAGAATCCCTTCTTTGTTGTTGAGTCTATTGTACTCTGGACCTACCTGCACAAGGACTCATTTAGTTTTTTCAAATGGAGCGAAGTCTCGAATTGTTAGAGTTACCAAATACTCTAATAATTACCATTGAAGACAACACAATCTCCATTCACAAATATACTCTCAAATCAATTCTAACTTGTTTACAAGTAACACAAGTTAAAGTTAAACTTCTTCAAACTCATACTCAACTTCTTCATAATGAGCTCCAGCAAAAGAATCTTCAACATTTTGAACTAGTTTTTGTTTAGAATAACCCTCTTTTTTATGTATGATGATTCAAATCAAAAGTCCACTCATCAACAACTCAATTAAATAACTTCAATTGTAGATGATGAAATTGTGCATGATCAAGTTCAATGTAATCTTTCCAATTGCACTGTGAAGCCTTGGAAATAAATACAATTCAACAAAAATTGACATGGTTTAGGATATGACAAAGACAACAACTTTCATACCCAGATTACTCCAAATCGCTTAAGTTTGTGAGTGGAAGATTTCTTGATCAAAAGACATCAAAAACAAATGAGATTAATGGTAAGTTGAAGAAAAACTTGAGGGCTTGCATTGTCAAATAACTGGTCACATGGAAGATCAAAGTTTTTATCTCCATCCTTTTCAGCGTTGTGGTAAGAATAATCATTCAATGGACAAATGCTCCAAACGAAAATAAAAAATAAAAAAATAAATAAAAATAAAAATAAAAAAATAAAATTGCAAGATTAAAGATTCACTATGGGTGGACCAATCCTTGGCAATGGCCATCAACATCCAAGAAGATATATCAATCTTATCGTATAATTTAATGTCGAGTAAATGCAAATTTTGCAGCAGATAATGAAATGAGTATGGTACTCCCTTGCACCTCAAAGGAGAGAGTACAATGTTGAAACACTCATGCATCTTAAGAGGGGGAGTCCACAAATCAAGTGAAGAGGGTTAGTGGTCAAT
>JZKD02S1510841.1:0-10616 GCA_000966675.3 Picea glauca | reverse complement strand
AGGAGGAGATCTGAGAAAGATCTCAGAGCAGTGAACAAAAGACAGACGGAGTTGATGAGAATGTTGCTCTTGTTGCAAAGAGCAAGAAGAAAGGATGTTTCAAAAGGGACTTGAGTAAAGTCAGATGCTATTGTTGTAACCAGTTGGGGCAACTTGCCTCTCGTTGTCATGAGAGGAAGAAGAAGACGAAGTCAGAGGGGCCTGAGACAACTACTACAACAACCATGGAGGACTTTGCTTCAAAGTACGAAAATGAATTTTCTTTGGTGACCCTAGTTTCTAGTGTCGACAGCAGAGGATTTGGAGGTGATATCAGATGGATTGTGGACAGTGGAGCCTCTAGCCACATGACGGGAATCTGGCGAGTATTCCTAGATTTCACAGAGATTGGTCCTGGCTGACAGGTGGTAAATGAAGGTGGTATGGTGAGAGCTGTACGTGGAGTTGGGAATGTTATATTCCAACTCGAGTTTGGGGGACTCTTGGAGCTTGATGGAGTTCTCTTTGTTCCAGGGTTGAGGGTTGACTTGCTCTCAGTCTCAGCCTTGGAGAATGTAGGATATTGCATATTGTTTAAGAGAGAACATGTCTTTATCTACAGGTAGGGAGTGGACTCGGTAGAGCAGTAGCTGATTGGTAACTGGGTGGACAGGTTGTATATGTTGAGAGGACAACCTTCGATGTATGATTCAACATCGGATGAGGAGCGTGAGGAGGCTTCTGAGATTGCGGTGGCGCCAAGGATTCAGTCTTGCATTCCGAGAGAAGAGAGCAAGTCTCTTCTGAGCACTAGCAGAAGGCTTAGCCAGGTTGATCGAACCAATGCTCAATGTGAAGTGAGCTAAGGGTTCCAGGATGTTGCTAGGAGAAGATCTTCTAGTTCGAGTTCTGTGCAGGTGTTGAGGATGGCTCCAGGTTCAGAGGGAGCTCATACATAGCACAATTTGATGGGACCAGATGATGGAGATGGCAGCGAGTACATCCCTCGCTAAGAGGGAGTGTTAGCTTTTTAGCTCGGGAGGTACTCCGCATGTTTTGTCTTGTATGTAGATGTTACCTTATGTTTACACTACCATGCACTTAACTTTGTAATGAGTTTTTATAAAGTTGTTTTAAGTGGTTCTTTTATTAAAGTGACTTTTTAATAAAGTGTACCTTCTAATTTTAAAGTGATTTTATTTTCATAAAGCACTTATGTAATAAAGTGAAATCACTTTAATATTTTAAGTGATTCATTTTGGAGGGAATGGATCATGACCCTTGATCTTGAAAAAGGCAAGATATAATCTTGGCCTTTGGATTTAGGGTTGGGGAAGGTGAAAAGACACTTTGGAGGGAAAATGTCATTTTCATATTTATAAAAGAATGCATTGGGTTGTGTGCAAGACACATTGGGAGGAGATTGAGAGATTTTTTGAGTATGCTTGAGAGAGGAAAGTGAGCAACAAAGAGGGCACGTTTTCCAAGGGAGCTAGGGCACAAATCCCAAGGAAAGATTTTTTGTTTTGTGGCTGAGATATTTTTTTGCTATGGGAGGTCGTACTATACGGATCCATACAATCCGTACAACAGTACGGATTTGGCACGAAAATCGAGATAGTTTTTGGGCATGATTTTTGAGGCAGATTTCAGATTTTTACTTGCTGTTTCTGGGCCATACGGAATAGTCCATACAACTGAGTGTGGGCACAAAAATTGAGGTACAATACAGTCCGTACAACAATACGGACTTGGCACGAAAAACGAGGCAGAATTTAATGGGACTGTTTTGGTGCTGTGAGGTATTTTCCTTGGCTGGAAATGTGTATTTGCTGCTGTTCTGTACTATCCTGAAGTTGAATAATAATATCTCTCTCTCTTGTTGGGTTTCCCCACATTGGAGTTTTCCCTGGCATTTGCCTAAATTTCTGAGTTTTATGGGTTGTTGTCCGTTGTGTTATTTCCGCTGCTATTTTGCTTAGCATTGTGTATTTCTGCTTATGGTAATTTCTGAATGTGGGTTTAAGTCATTTATGAAGTTCATGCAAGACAATTATCTCTAGGTTGCTAGGTGTTTGACAAAAATTTCATTTTCTGATTTTTGTCATTAAAAATCTACACATCGCTTCCCAATGTCCACTCAACTTGAAACAATGGAAAACGTTCTTGTTGCTGCTATAGGGACTACTTGATGTATTCCTCCTCTCCATGTGCCTTTGAGTTCACTGTTGGATTGGGGAAGTCTTCTTTCCATTCTCTAAAAGCACTCTATCTTGTGGCATGTGGCTTGCTTCTCCTAGTAAGATGTTGTCTGATGGCCTTTCTTCCCACACAATGAACATACCTTTGAGTACCAACAATTGACAATGATGTGGCCTTTCTTCTTATAGCAATGAAAAACAAGGGATCTCTTGTTTGAGGTAGACCTCTTGGTCTTCTTCTTCTCTTTCCGCAACTGATTGGCTTGCCACTTGCTCTAAGTGTTGAAGTAGGCTAAGTCTTTGCACTTCCTTTACCGCTACCCTTCTGCAATCCACCACAAGAAGATTGAGGTGGTAGTGAGCTGCTGCCTTCAATGTACTGCTGCTCTTTCTTCTAATGAACAAGCCAAGTCTATCATGTCTTTCACCTTCACAAAAGTTATCTTGTTGTTCATGGCCTTCTCATTTCTGCCATTAAAACTAAGGCCTTCATGCTTGGTACAATGGCACTTAAGATGCTTTTTCTTCTCTTGCGTACCCCTTGTCCATCATAGCCCATTTGCCTTAATAGTTTGGAACCAATACCTCTGGTATTCTTTTCAAATTCACCAAAATGTTGTTGAGAAAAGTCTAAGAAAGGTGAGATTACCAAAGTTGTCTGGGTGATGGTGTTGGCTTCGGTAGTGGCAATGGAAGGTGACCTTGCTTCCAAGTGCTCTTGGATAGTTGCTTGGATCTTTTCCAAGGTCTCCTCTCCTTCTCTACCGACTCTTTTTGCAGTTGAACCATCATTTGAGTTAGCCTATCTTCTTTCCAGTTATCCAACTGAATCACCTTCTCTCCCAATTGTGCAAGATGAACTCTGTGCTTGTCCCAATTTTCCATGACAGTTGTGAGGGAGTCTTGGTGTTCAACAATTTGCTTCTTTAGCAATGGCAACAATTTGGTAGAGGTCTCAAGGTTCTTCTCCATCTCTGCCGTCTTGTAGTTAAACTTCTAGACCTATTCCTTCAAGTGTTGGTTCTGTTCTTGAAGCTGAGCATTGATTGCCCTTAAGTCTTCCAACCTCTCTTTGTTTCCTTTACCCATGCTGAGTTTGTGCTCTTGTTCAAAGTACTAGCAGTTGTATCAAGACCAAGGATTCAACTACTCTAGTACCTTATGATCTCTAAACGAGGGATTTATAGCCCACTTACTTCACCAACACGGATCCTTTGACGAATTTATCTTCTGTTCTATGTCTCAGTCTTGTACATAGAGCTTTGTCTTCATAAAGGCCAATACAAAAACAACCACTATAAACCTCTTTGTTCATTATCCTTCAACAAGCATATGAGGATGGTATTTTGGCTGGCTCCAAGGCTTGAGAGTTTGGTTGTCTTATGTAGAGTCCTCTTGTGCTCTGAATGGCTATAGGGCATTTGGTTGCTGAGTGTATCTTGCAAACAATCACTAGCTTATTCTTCGACAAGCATGTAAGGTTGCTTCTGTCTCTTGCTCACTTGATATTCTTCTCTATAATTAAGAAAATATTCCTTGGCTTTTCAAATTTGTCTTACACAACCTTGAAGCATGCCTTTAAATACTTGCTCATCCATGCCATATTAGCTCTAAAGTACTCTTCCTTCTTCTTGTTTAAAATCAATCCAAAATACCTATGAGAAATGAAGAAAATTAAAGCTTTAGACATCAACTATTGGCAAAAAATTGGATCCTTTGGTGATGACCAAGCTCAAAATGAAAGGTTTACTAGATGCTCGAGACTCTGGTTTCCCCAAGGCTCAATGTAATGCTCCAAGAGGCTCTACACACTGTCAAATGGTGAAGGGAAATTTTTCTTGCAACTGCTTTTCCCTAACCATCCATTAGAATGCAATACCGAAGATCATAAACGAACAAAAGTTTGCGCATTGATCTTTGGTAAGGAAACACTGAACATAAGCATATGAGGCCACACGTTCTTCACCATTGGATCAATTTTTCTCATTGGCAATTTTGCTTCTTTTCCTCCATTGAAATGCCTGTTCACTCAATAGCTTCAATTGACAGAGTCAATCTCCAACACCAAGTCAAACTCTCTCAGCCTTGAGTTAACTGACTAAGTGAGGGGCCACTCAACTAGCAAAAGTCAAGTCGATCAAGAATGAGCTAAATCGACTAAGTGTTCAATCAACTAAGCAATGAACAAGTTGACCAACTAAACCCAATCGACCATTTGAAGGAAATCGACCAAGCAAGAGAGACAATCGACCAACCAAAGAGAGAATCGACCAGGAAAAGAGGCATTTACAACGTATGAACACCTACGGGTTATGTGCAGTCTCTTACTTTGTAATCAATGGCCATACAACGTTCAGGAAGGTGGCAATGACATGTGGGAGGAAGAAAACGCCCAAGCAGTTAGGAATTCGACCCAGAAAATGAGCAATTGGCCTAGGAAAATGTGGAATTGACTCAAAGAGAAAGAGTACAGCCGTGGATGAGAAAAATGCCCAAATAATTTCCCAATAGCCTAAACAAGGAGAGAAATTCTAATTGCTGATTACAAGGAGAAAAATTGGTAACCAAGGAGTAACAACTCTAATTCCTGATTCGTTGATCTTATTAAACTATTGAATCTATGGTATGAGACTCTCGGTTGTTGTAATTACTCAAATGTTTGGCAAGAATTGAATTCAACATGAATTCATGCTAGCACACTGAGGATTCAAGTCATATTGGACTGTAACTTATGGACAATGAAATGCCAAACATCATACACAAAACAATTGCACAAGAAACATTGTTGTGTCAATTCCATGATTCACAAACCAAAATTTTTTCATACCAGCGTATAAGGGGTCAACTACTTGTAGGGACTCATAATGCTTATTTGTAATTCCACACCCCATTGATTTAGCTCACATTAGAACATTGAATCACACATACCAAGAGTTGAAATGTCCAATTAATCCAACATACCAACCAGTACATTAAGCCACATGGAAATATGAAAGCACACAATACATAACGATTCAACACAATGGACAAACAAATTTTACAGTGGAAACCCATGGAAAATATAGCTTCGAAGGTTTGCTTAGTTCTCATTTTGGAAATCTCTAGTACAATGCAACTTATGGCTCTCTCTATGCATCCTCCTCCTTGTCCAAAAGACCCTTTGAGAGTGAAACTACATGAGGAAATAGGGAGAGCTGGAGTAATGGGAAGGCCGACATGCTGACCTTTCGTTTCCCATTCATCAACCTATTCTTTCGTATATTATTTTTTCTTTTCATTTAGTATTCTATTTTTCTCTTTTATCTTATTGATTTACATTTGCATTTTTTTCTAGTTTACTTAACCTTTATTAATTAACGAATTGGCTTGCAAGTACCGAGTCTTTGCAAGAGACATAATACTCGAAATTTGAAGAATAATAATATATTTTATAATAGAAGTTGATATGATAGAATGATGGATTGTACAATGGGGGCCTGTTTATATTATTCCCCAAGTGCCTTTATCGAAGAGTCACGACTCTTAATTATTATAATGTATTGTTAAATTATTTATTTATTTTTCATTATATATTTATTATATTATTCTCTTATTATTACACTTAGGTTTTGTTTATAACGATCTTGCAACCATTCATTGGTTCAAATCCATTTTGGATCAAAAGATAACCATCGCTACAGACGAAGAGGGCTACTCTTTAAATAGAGTGAGCTCCATCTCTCTTTCCTTGGGGAATTTCACCTTGTTTCTGGGTTGTTGGTGATTGCTAATTGGTGGTAGAAGTTTGTAAGTTCTTTTCGCGGAAGATTTTGGCTTCCTGAACCATATAGTTTGTATCTCTTCCCCTGCCATTTGAATTCCATGAATTGTTCATGGAGATTTGTGGTGTACGTTCCTAGTTGCACCAACCATTCTGCTCCTAAGACCATGTCTATTCCACAAAGAGGTAGAGCGTAACACCCGGTTTGTAGTTTCAAATTTTGTATATGTGTCGAAATTTTATGGCATTGTCCTAATCCTTAGATGGTTTGGCCATTGACAGTTGTAACTGTGAGACCTTTGACAGGGTACACAAACGGATTTAATTGCCTTGTGAGATTAATATCCACGAAATTGTGGGTGCTTCCTGATTTGGTTTTATTGTCGCCTTTATACACACTTTGGTAACGTGGAAGAAATCTTCAATCCACTCAGTGTGTCCTTGGGGGCAAGTCTCAGGTCAAGGTGCTGTCACTTGATCCTCGACTCCTCCGTCTAGGCCAACTCCTAGCAAAGCCAAGGAGGGTAGTCCCTAACAAAAATACTAAGGCTTGAAAGCTAATTTAAGTACAAAACAAATAAATCTAGGAGTTTTATTACAAAATAAAGACAATTATATCCAAGCAAAGCATATGACATTCATTCATTCATTCATAAGATAAGCTTGATGAAATAGATATCCAATATAGACAATACTTGCACAAGATACAATAAAGGATACACATATCTGCAAGTAATCAACCACAGGCTTATTAGACAATCATAAATACCATGAATGAAAATAAATTATTGCACATGTAGCAAAGATATGTAAATAAAGAGACCAGTGCCTTAATGAGATCGTGGGCAGTTGAATGAAACTCTTGCTTTGTGATATTGCCTTTGAAAATTTTAGAGTTCAATTACTGAGATAAATTTTATTATGCATGAAATTGAAAGTGCTTGAGAACCAACTAAACTAATGTGTGGCCTCTCTAGAAGATATCTCTTTGGTTGGAAATATGCAGAGAACTTGACGAAACCCCAAAGGCTTCACCAACAAGTTCAATGAAGGTGCCAGAGGTCCAACACGGGGAGAACCTAGATCTCAAAGTTCCTGTCTGACTTCACACACTCCCTTCATGTGGTTTCCCTCACATTGAGATAACATCCTTTGAGATTTCCCTAGTTTAATATACTCCACACTGACCAACCCCGGTTCTGATGAATTCCCAGGATCGAGCTAGGCTCGCAAGGGTTCAAAACATACACCGGGATGTTGAGGGGAAGGTGTTTCTTTACTTCAAACTGCTGAATAACCAAGCATAGTTGTGCCCTCCCTGGATGGTGCGCACCCTAGTATCCTGTACCTGTTGTTCTGGCCTCCAAACTTCACAAGAGAAGCTGCAATATTGTAGATCTAAAGGATATATGCTCATGGGAAGTGATCCCTTGGGAGTTGCATGCAGATCTGAATCCTCCCACTCAATATCTCCAAAGGTACTTGTGCCCTCCTTCAAAATTTTTGCACAACTGGAAGAAATGGTGAATAGCATGAAAACCTTCAATAGAATGATGAGAAGAGGCGCCCTGGTGATTTCTAACACTTCAGAAGTGAAACCTCTTCCAGATCCAATGTCCACAAGCTTCCATGAACTCTTCTCTCATGGACAATGCACCCTAACTCTCTAAAAAGACCCCAAACCTGACAAAATGAGAAGCAAAGAAGATAATACAGAGAAGACGAAAATTGGAAAACAGGAATGAGCAGAGCACTTGATTAAAGGAAAAGAGATGAGCTAAATAAGCTTCAGCAAATCAAGAAAATCAAGAAACAATCGTACAACTCGCCGTGACAACTGGCAGTGTACAGTCACATACTATTGAGGTTACAGAGATAATTAACAAAACCTATGCTTGCTTCCACAATCTTCTTCTGAATCTGATCTGAAACAGAACTAGAATGGTGAGGGAGAAATCTTTTACCTCCTTGGCCAACCTTGGATCAGGAATAGAGGGATCTTTCACCTCCTTGCTGATCTCTAGGGTTTATTCAGTTAAAACCCTCAAAACCTCCAAGTATCATGGGCTTTATAGCTAAGAAGCCAGACATCAAAATATCAATCAACATAATGAAAGAATAGAAGCCCCTATCTCTCTTTTATACCTCCTTTCACCTTTTTCCATTCAAGTGACTTTTAATTCATCTTTTAATATTTCTTCATAAATCACTTTATTAATTTATTAACCCTTTTTACTCCAAAAAGTGATTAATTCTCTCTTATAATTTCTCCTGCCACTGAAAGTCACTTTTTATCATTCTATCCTGTAGATATTTTTGTCCCAATTCCAACAAACTATTACACTAAGGTGTTTCTCCAAGAAACAAGCTCCAAATAGCACCTTTAATGTAATTAATTAAAATATGCTCAATAATAACCCACAATTACAGAAATTGCCGGAATGCAACGAAACCAAGGACAAGCTGTGTAGAATGGATCCTAATGATGAAATATGATGAATAATGTGAGTTGGACCCCATACAACTCCTCAAAACTGTCCGAGCTCAATATCACTCCTAATTGGCTACTCTGGCAGGCATCCCAAACTGTAACGTAAGGGAATCCAAAAATGGGGACATTACATTCTTCTTGCACAAATTCATCTCAAAGCCTCTCAAAGGTGGGAAACTTATCACGAGCACAAATACTCTAGATAAAGTGTTTCCAAGATGGAGAAAAAACATTCAACACAATGGGCACCGACTCCTCATCTTCAACTAATTTCTAAACTATGTGATATTCATCAAGTAACTAGCCATAGTGTCTATGTGACTCATGCAAATGATGGAGAGCTTGTTTCTCAGGTACATTTTGCAAGAAATATTCACTCTCTAGTACAAAGCAACCAAGGCATCATACATTTCCTTTGCCATCTTCTTCTTTGCAATGTGAGATATCAAATGGTCATTCATTTGAATCAAGAATGATTCTCTTTGCTTTGGCCTATTTCGTCTTGTAACCTACCAACTGAGTAGGATCTTAGGAACAATAACCTTGTTCTCAACAAACACCCAAAGCTCAACCTCTTCCAACAACATCTGCAGTCTATACTTCCAGGGTGTAAAGTTGGATGCACCTTCTAACTTGTTACACTCTCTAAGATCGAGAGTAGTCATTCGTGCAAGTCCTAAAGAACACTTTATTCAACAAGTCAACGAATGAGTAAAGTAGATCAATCACCTATTGCAAGTGAAAATCACAACTCCAATCCCTGGAGCAACTAGGGCATAACAAGCAACAACTCCCCCGTGAAACATTCAATTCAAGAAAGCAATTTCAACATAACAAGCTCTAATACCATGTAGAAATTTTGAAAGTTCACCCAATCTAAAATTCCCACCTCACTTCTATGAGGCAACAAATCTAGTTCATAGAGTTTTAAACCTTAATGTTCAAACTAATTTCTTCAACAACGATACAAGAAACTTCAAATCTGCCCAACAATATTTTTAGGTAAACTCAAGAACCTATGCACCACCATTCGAGAAATTTTGAGGTCTTAAATGAGGCTCCTAAGGAAAATAACAAAATAACAGTTAAAATAATAAAATAAGAGTTGTGAATTTTCAAAGGGAAAGAAAGAAAACTATTTTTTAATCGTATTTTCGACTTATCTCCTTAAAGGTTTACTCAAATCTCAAGTGTAGGCACTCATTAGATGTAGAATTAATTTCTACATCCAACGAGTACCCACACTGCATGCTTTTGATAGAGAAATGTGCTTCTCACATTTTCATAAACTGGATATAAATGAAAAAAAATAAGAAACACGTATTTTTTTTTTCTATCAAAAGTATGCAAAGTAGCTACTCATTGGATGCAAAATTTAATTCCGCACCAAACAAGCACCTACATTTGATATTTGAGCAAAGCTATAAAGAGATAAGTAGAAAATACGATTAAAAAATAGTCTTCTTTCTTTCCCACCAAAACTATTTACCCTTATGATTAACATCATCATTTTAAATCTTATTGGTTCTTTTAAAGTTGATGTTGATCGTGCATTTTCTTTGCGAGGCCCATTTTTGACTTCAAAATTACTCTAATGAAAGACTTCCAACATATACCAATTTAGTGACTATTTCATGAAAGTCTATAAGTTTCATTAAGCATGCTAAAAAAACATAGCATTCAACCTCATTGTCGTAGTAAATCAACATACTAAAATAACTGTGAAACTAGCTCAACACATGAGAAAAATTAGATCGATAATCACAATTTTAGGACAACAACAATACACTTCATATTATCATAGTAATGAAGATAAAAGTACAATACTCAACCCATCCCAAGCTGGTATAACAAGTCCTTTTAGTTCATCCCAAACAAGGAATTTTAAATACATCCCAAACCCTAGCTAGGGCATCTGGAATCAATGCAAACCCTAATTGGTAATACAAGGGCCAAGCAAGGCATTCCACCAAGCTTTGAAAGCCAATCCTTAGAGATTCCAAACAAGCCAACATCACACCAATTGTCAAACCCAAGATCTCTCACTTGCGTCACAAGCTATCAAAGAGATTCATGTTAATGTTTTATGCTGATATTATAGTTCTTTGCATTTCATAAGATAAGAGCATAATATAAACAAGATCACTGAGAAATACACATCCACAATAGACACAACATTTATCCT
>JZKD02S1510830.1:0-10616 GCA_000966675.3 Picea glauca | reverse complement strand
GGGGGGCCTATCCCCTCGGCTGGGGGGTATGGGGGCAAGCGGGCCCCCAGCGGGGGTTTGGGGGTGAAGCCTTCAAAGAAAAAAATACCTTGTAAAAGTATATTGTAATTTCATTGTAAATCTGGACCGTTCATTATAAGGTCCAAGATCTATCAATAGAGATTATGTTAGGGTTTTTTTTCCCTAGAAGGAAACCCTCTTTTATGAGGGAAATGTATTGCGGATATGGAGTGTGGTAAGTATTGTATTCTGAGAGAGGAGACTGTGAGAGAAAGACGAGTAATTTACAACAGGTTTTTCTATAGGTTGTATCCCTTCATTTGTTGGATAATAATAAAGAAAGGACCTGGCAATTTCTCTGGTGGACGTAGCCCACACTGGGTGAACCACGCAAATCTGTGTCTCTCTTGTATTGCGTGTCTTCTGTGTTGTTTTTATGCATTTGTTTTATTTTATTTCTCTGCGGTCCTTGTTTTCTAACACAAAGTGCTCTATCTCCCAAGCGATAGATCGGATGCCACATGTCTATACCATCAATGAATCTTGTCAACTTCGGCCTTTGAGATATCACTCTCTTGTTTCTACCGAAGCATCCTATCACCGAAGTTACAGATGAGGCACCATGCATTCCAATGATCAATGGTTATGATCTCCTTCACTTTTTCAGCCTTCGGGAGTTTTGAATACTCCTCCTTTCCTTTTCTCCAAAGGACCCTTCCTCTGAACCTTATGGATCTCTGCCACGAATTCTCCTTCAAATCAATGGCTAGGATCTCTTCACAGTTTTGGGACTTCAATAATCTTTCACTTTGAACAACTTCAAACCTCTGAATACTCGAAGTGCCAAAAGATTCATATGCTATCCTCCATGCAAATCTTCCCAGATCTGATGGTCTGGACTGATCCCGCTTCCTCCTGAACAGATCTTGATCGTTAACTTGGGGAATCTTAAAAAGAATCCACCCTCTTGAATACTTATCATCACTACCTCTTCTGAGCTTGTTCTTTCTCGAAACCTCTGACTCCTTAGAGTGCCTTTTTGACACTTAGTCAAATTTTGATTTTTGTGCACACCTTGCAACAAGTCTTCTTCCACAATTCAACTTCTTTGTGAGTGAATGTGCACACCTTACAACATTTCCTTACTCAAATCAGTTTCTCCTCCTGAACAATAGAGCTTATGTTTCCACCTATGCACACCTTATGAGGTCTTCTACACTTCATCTCAAACAAAGCTTCAAGCTACTCCTCCTGAGCTTCTGAGTCAAAAGACTCTATCAACACATTCCTTGTGGACACTTTGCACTCCTTGAAAATAAAAGTTCAAGTTATCTCTTCCGAGCTTCTGATTCCAAACAGACTCCGTCAACACACACCTTGCGGACAATATGCATTCTTTACATAAGCTCGAGAAGATAAACAATTGAAACTTATATAAACTCTCACAGATTCATACATTCAACCATGTAAATGCATTCAAAACATAATAATAAATAAACAATGAGAATGTCAAATTAATAGAAATGCTACCATTCATTCAGATAGACACAACAACACTAGACATTTGGAACAACGCTTCTCTATTATATTCATTCAAATGAAAATATACATGGGCTCATACACTCTAATAAGCTTCAACANAGCCTTCGAAGCAAAAAATACCTTGTAAAAGTATATTGTAATTTCATTGTAAATCTGGACCGTTCATTATAAGGTCCAAGATCTATCAGTAGAGATTATGTTAGGGTTTTTTTTCTCTAGAAGGCAACCCTCTTTTATGAGGGAAATGTATTGCGGCTATGGAGTGTGGCAAGTATTGGATTTTGAGAGAGGAGACTGTGAGAGAAAGAAGAGTAATTTACAGCAGGTTTTTCTATAGGTTGTATCCCTTCATTTGTTGGATAATAATAAACAAAGGACCTGGAAATTTCTCTGGTGGACGTAGCCCACACTGGGTGAACCACACAAATTTGTGTCTCTCTTGTATTGTGTGTCTTCTGTGTTTTGTTTCTGCATTTGTTTTATTTTATTTCTCTGCGGTCCTTGTTTTCTAACACAAAGTGCTCTATCTCCTAAGCGATAGATCGGATGCCACACGTCTATACAATCAATGAATCTTGTCGACTTCAGCCTTTGAGATATCACTCTCTTGTTTCTACCAAAGCATCCTATCACCGAAGTTACGGATGAGGCACCATGCATTCCAATGATCAATGGTTATGATCTCCTTCTCTTTTTCAGCCTTCGGGAGTTTTGAATACTCCTCCTTTCCTTTTCTCCAAAGGACCCTTCCTCTGAACCTCATGGATCTCTGCCACGCATTCTCCTTCAAATCAATGGCTAGGATCTCTTCACAGTTTTGGGACTTCAATAATCTTGCACTTTGAACAACTTCAAACCTCTGAATACTCGAAGTGCCAAAAGACTCAGATGCTATCCTCCATGCAAATCTTCCCAGATCTGATGGTCTGGACTGATCCCGCTTCCTCCTGAATAGATCTTGATCGTTAACTTGGGGAATCTTAAAAAGAATCCACCCTCTTGAATACTTATCATCACTACCTCTTCTGAGCTTGTTCTTTCTCGAAACCTCTGACTCCTCAAAGTGCCTTTTTGACACTTAGTCAAATTTTGATTTTTGTGCACACCTTGCAACAAGTCTTCTTCCACGATTCAACTTCTTTGTGAGTGAATGTGCACACCTTACAACATTTCCTTACTCAAATCAGTTTCTCCTCCTGAACAATAGAGCTTATGTTTCCACCTATGCACACCTTGTGAGGTCTTCTACACTTCATCTCAAACAAATCTTCAAGCTACTCCTCCTGAGCTTCTGAGTCAAAAGACTCTATCAACACATTCCTTGTGGACACTTTGCACTCCTTGAAAATAAAAGTTCAAGTTATCTCTTCCGAGCTTCTGATTCCAAACAGAGTCCGTCAACACACACCTTGTGGACAATATGCATTCTTTGCATAAGCTCGAGAATATAAACAATTGAAACTTATATAAACTCTCACGGATTCATACATTCAACCATGTAAATGCATTCAAAACATAATAATAAATAAACAATGAGAATGTCAAATTAATAGAAACGCTACCATTCATTCAGATAGACACAACAACACCAGACATTTGGAGCAACGCTTCTCTATTATATTCATTCAAATGAAAATATACATGGGCTCATACACTCTAATAAGCTTCAACAGTCTCAAAAAATTCTACAACAAATACAACTATAGAAACAATAACCNAAGGATGGTTCTTCGATATGTAGTAGCTACTGCAATGTCTCCCTCTATTTAGCATTCATATTTACTGGGAGTCTCCAGGATTGATGGCTTAGAACAATACCTACTTTAATGCAAACTAATATTCCTCTTCTTCTATGGATACATATTCCTTTTCATCTTCTTTATGAATTCTATCATCATCCTGAGTTTTGACGTCTTCTTCATCATCCTCTGCCTGAATTCTGACACTTTCTTTCTTTCCTATAAATTCATCATGATTTTGTGTTGTTGCAAATCCTGTAAGTACGATTCCTTGGACATGTTCTTCATTTTCTCGCTCTTCTTGTTTTTCACTTATTTTCCAAGCCTTATTGTATCTGTCATCAATATTTTATTTCATGGGAGGCTTTATAATGCTTCTACAATTTTGATATATGTGTCCATAGTTGTGTCATTTGTAACATTCAATATTATGTGGAGTCACATAAACATTTCTTACTTGATCATTTTTTTCATGAGCCCTGCAATCTACAACTTTATGTCCAAATTTAGTGCAATTAAAAAAATGATCATAAAATAATTTTTCATAACTAGGAGTGAATTATATTATTTGTGGTGTAGTCCTTATGAAATTATGCCTTGGCTGATCAAAATATTCTCTTTGGTTGTTTATTTCACAATGATTAAAGCTTCTTTGTTGCCTAAATGTGGAAGGTATTTTGTATTCATTCCTTTCTAATTCTTGTTGACCATGATTCCTTCCTTTGAGAACTTCTGCATAACTCCTTTGTTCTTTTGCTTTTGTCATGGAGCTTGAAACTTCCCCAAAATGAACATTCTTGTATCCTAGTCCAGACTTGTCGCTGTATAGCCTTTGACTGTTGAGAATGTTTTCTAACACTTGAGAAATTTTCAAGTTCTTGTTGAGCTTGTTGACTTCAAATATCAATGTCATGATTTCCTTTTCAACCTTCTCACACTCTTTTTATTTCTTTATCATCTGGATATGCATTACTTCTTCCTTTCTCTTTCCTTCTACAAGTTTTATTTTCAAATAGATGTTTTCTTATTTGAATGATTTGTTTTTCTTCCTTTTTTTCTTCAACTCAACTAAAGCACTGATTAATTATACCTCAATATCCACTTCATATTCTTCTTTTTTCTTCTTATTTTTTGTGGTCATAAAGAGTACTCTCTCTGAGTTAGTGTTTCTTTCATCATCTTCATCAGATGAAGAGTTGTGTTCTCTTGAGTAGATATTTTTCTTGAAGACTTTCCTTATATCTTTCCTGTTTCCCTTTTGATATTTATTTTCTTTCATGAGATATTCCTCTTCATCACTATCTGACTTCTTAGCATAAGGACACATAATTGGAAAAATGACTAATTTTACCACAATTAAAACATTTTAAAGGAAGCATACCTTTGTACTTGTTGGTTCCTTTCTTCAACTTCCTTACAAAGTTGGCCATTTCTTCATCCTCATATCAATCATCGATCTAGCTACAATTTGGCCTTGAATCATTCTTTTCTTCTTCTTTGTCCTTTTGGATGCTTTAAAAGCTTCTTCTTGTATAGATGGATTTTCCTATACTGCTCTCATTTCATAAGTTGTAAATATTCCAAGTAGCTCATACATGNAAGTAATATTCCTCTTCTTCTGTGGATACATATTCCTTTTCATCTTCTTTATGAATTCTATCATCATCCTGAGTTTTGACGTCTTCTTCATCATCCTCTGCCTGAATTCTGACACATTCTTTCTTTCCTATAAATTCATCATGATTTTGTGTTGTTGCAAATCCTGTAAGTACAATTCCTTGGACATGTTCTTCATTTTCTCGCTCTTCTTGTTTTTCACTTATTTTCCAAGCCTTATTGTATCTGTCATCAATATTTTATTTCATGGGAGGATTTATAATGCTTCTACAATTTTGATATATGTGTCCATAGTTGTGTCATTTGTAACATTCAATATTATGTGGAGTCACATAAACATTTCTTACTTGATCATTTTTTTCATGAGCCCTGCAATCTACAACTTTATGTCCAAATTTAGTGCAATTAAAACAATGATCATAAAATAATTTTTCATAACTGGGAGTGAATTATATTATTTGTGGTGTAGTCCTTCTGAAATTATGCCTTGGATGATCAAAATATTCTCTTTGGTTGTTTATTTCACAATGATTAAAGCTTCTCTGTTGCCTAAATGTGGAAGGTCTTTTGTATTCATTCCTTTCTAATTCTTTTTGACCATGATTCCTTCCTTTGAGAACTTCTGCATAACTCCTTTGTTCTTTTGCTTTTGTCATGGAGCTTGAACCTTCCCCAAAATGAACATTCTTGTATCCTAGTCCAGATTTGTCGTTGTATGGCCTTTGACTGTTGAGAATGTTTTCTAACACTTGAGAAATTTTCAAGTTCTTGTTGAGCTTGTTGACTTAAAATATCAATGTCATGATTTCCTTTTCAACCTTCTCACACTCTTTTTATTTCTTTATCATCTGGATATGCATTAGTTCTTCCTTTCTCTTTCCTTCTACAAGTTGTATTTTCAAATAGATGTTTTCTTATTTGAATGATTTGTTTTTCTTCCTTTTTTTCTTCAACTCAACTAAAGCACTGATTAATTCCACCTCAATATCCACTTCATATTCTTCTTTTTTCTTCTTATTTTTTGTGGTCATAAAGAGTACTCTCTTTGAGTCAGTGTTTCTTTCATCATCTTCATCACATGAAGAGTTGTGTTCTCTTGAGTAGATATTTTTCTTGAAGACTTTCCTTATATCTTTCCTGTTTCCCTTTTGATATTTATTTTCTTTCATGAGATCTTCCTCTTCATCACTATTTGACTTCTTAGCATAAGGACACATAATTGGAAAAATGACTAATTTTACCACAATTAAAACATTTTAAAGGAAGCATACCTTTGTACTTGTTGGTTCCTTTCTTCAACTTCCTTACAAAGTTGGCCATTTMTTCATCCTCATATSAATCATCGMTCTAGCTACAATTTKGCCTTGAATCAKTCTTTTCTTCTTCTTTGTCCTTTTGGATGCTTTAAAAGCTTCTTCTTGTATAGATGGATTTTCCTATACTGCTCTCATTTCATAAGTTGTAAATATTCCAAGTAGCTCATACATGCTTATCATACCTAGATATGATCTTTCTTCTAGTGCTGAAATATTATGATCAAATCTCATTAGAAGAGATCTTAGTACTTTTTGAACAATTATATATTTATCAACTTCTTCTCCCAATCCTTTAATTGCATTCAATATTTCATCAACTTGTAAAAAGTAAGCTTCAATGTTTTCATCTTCCTTCATCTNTCACATAAACATTTCTTACTTGATCATTTTTTTCATGAGCCCTGCAATCTACAACTTTATGTCCAAATTTAGTGCAATTAAAACAATGATCATAAAATAATTTTTCATAACTGGGTGTGAATTATATTATTTGTGGTGTAGTCCTTCTGAAATTATGCCTTGGCTGATCAAAATATTCTCTTTGGTTGTTTATTTCACAATGATTAAAGCTTCTTTGTTGCCTAAATGTGGAAGGTCTTTTGTATTCATTCCTTTCTAATTCTTGTTGACCATGATTCCTTCCTTTGAGAACTTCTGCGTAACTCCTTTGTTCTTTTGCTTTTGTCATGGAGCTTGAACCTTCCCCAAAATGAACATTCTTGTATCCTAGTCCAGACTTGTCGCTGTATGGCCTTTGACTGTTGAGAATGTTTTCTAACACTTGAGAAATTTTCAAGTTCTTATTGAGCTTGTTGACTTCAAATCTCAATGTCATGATTTCCTTTTCAACCTTCTCACACTCTTTTTATTTCTTTATCATCTGGATATGCATTACTTCTTCCTTTCTCTTTCCTTCTACAAGTTGTATTTTCAAATAGATGTTTTCTTATTTGAATGATTTGTTTTTCTTCCTTTTTTTCTTCAACTCAACTAAAGCACTGATTAATTCTACCTCAATATCCACTTCATATTCTTCTTTTTTCTTCTTATTTTTTGTGGTCATAAAGAGTACTCTCTCTGAGTGAGTGTTTCTTTCATATCATCTTCATCAGATGAAGAGTTGTGTTCTCTTGAGTAGATATTTTTCTTGAAGACTTTCCTTATATCTTTCATGTTTCCCTTTTGATATTTATTTTCTTTCATGAGATCTTCATCTTCATCACTATCTGACATCTTAGCATAAGGACACATAATTGGAAAAATGACTAATTTTACCACAATTAAAACATTTTAAAGGAAGCCTACCTTTGTACTTGTTGGTTCCTTTCTTCAACTTCCTTACAAAGTTGGCCATTTCTTCATCCTCATATGAATCATCGCTCTAGCTACAATTTGGCCTTGAATCAGTCTTTTCTTCTTCTTTGTCCTTTTGGATGCTTTAAAAGCTTCTTCTTGTATAGATGGATTTTCCTATACTTCTCTCATTTCATAAGTTGTAAATATTCCAAGTAGCTCATACATGCTTATCATACCTAGATATGATCTTTCTTCTAGTGCTGAAATATTATGATCAAATCTCATTAGAAGAGATCTCAGTACTTTTTGAACAATTATATATTTATCAACTTCTTCTCCCAATCCTTTAATTTCATTCAATATTTCATCAACTTGTAAAAAGTAAGCTTCAATGTTTTCATATTCCTTCATCTTCAAATGTTCAAATTGACCTCTATAATTTTGAAGCATGACCATCTTAAATTTGGCATCCCCTTCATAAACATTATGAAGTTTGTCCCATATTTTCTTTACATAATCACAATGCATAACCTTGACATATTAAAAATCAACTAGACCATTCAGGATAAAAGTTTTATCCCTCAAACGATTTTGAATGAGTTTCCTTCCATCATTATCTATMAAAGGAGTGGCRGGYTCTTTGTATCTGTCTACTACCAATTTCCAAACATCAAATYTCTATKATTGTACATATGTTTTCATCCTTATGCTCYAGAATGCATAGTTTTKTCCATCAAACTGTGGTATTCCATTATTATATAAACTATTTCTCTCCATGATCTTCCTTCCAGTGGTTAAAATATTTTTTGAAGGAACCTTATMTRATACCAAATGTTGGAATAATCAASACAGGTGGGGGGTGAATTAGTATGATCACTTTTACCACTTTTAACCACAATACAYAAAATTMAACTTAATAAAAAGTATATCATCATTATGTTATGAGAATATAAACATAAGTAACATCACATCAACAACATCACATCAAGTACACAATACTATAGAATTTACGTGGAAACCCAAATGTGATAAAACCATTGAATGCTTTCTTATATATTAAATAATACATTCATTGGAAGCCCCAACTTCCTAATTCTCTAGCACAAACTGGAAGGAGACACCAACCCCCTAATTTACAAGCACCAACATGAAGGAATATACAACTTCCTGGGTTCTCTGGATCCAACCAGAAGGATGATACAACCCTTTGATTCTCAGACTCCAACTTGAGGGAAGCTCCAACTCCCTGAGTTCTCAGGCACCAATCCTAAGGAGGATACAACCCCCTTTCATTGCCCCATCCTTCCACCATGAAATATAAGTGTAGACCAATTGTCACTACCACAATCACTACCACTATCACTACCACTGTCACTGCCACCTCCACTATCACATCAACATTTAACCTCTCAACCTTTCACTGTATCCAACCTGTCATTGATCAACCTGTCCAACTTGTCATTGTCACCAATACTAAACCATATTCTATTACATGGATCATATACCAAGAACACCTCTCAAATAGATGTCCAACATCACCAACACATGAATCTACCAAGCATGTACCAATATCACCAACATACCATCACAAGGTATGTGTCTCAACCATGTACAAAAGCATGTACCAAACCATCAACCTGTACCACACCAAGCATCAACCGTGTACCACAACCTAAACCAAAACAAGCGCATCAACCATTCACCAACACCTATACCAAACCATGCATTAACCATACACCACAACTGTGCCAAACCTTGCATCAACCATGCACATCAACAATGTACATCAACACCCATACCATACCATGTACCACACCAAGTACATCAACCATCAACACCTATACCATACCATTTATCAACCATGTACTACACCAAGTACATCAACCATGCACAATGCAAGGTACATAAATAATGCATAATACCAAGTACATCAACCATGCATCAATGTCACCAAGGCATGCTTCATACATATACCAAAAATGTATCTCAAACAATGTGCCCAATATCCAAGATGCTCCTCAAACCNTGTATCCAACCTGTCATTGATCAACCTGTCCAACTTGTCATTGTCACCAATACTAAACCATATTCTATCACATGGATCATATACCAAGAACACCTCTCAACTATATGTCCAACATCACCAACACATTAATCTACCAAGCATGTACCAATATCACCAACATACCATCACAAGGTATGTGTCTCAACCATGTACAAAATCATGTACCAAACCATCAACCTATACCACACCAAGCATCAACCGTGTACCACAACCTAAACCAAAACAAGCGCATCAACCATTCACCAACACCTATACCAAACCATGCATTAACCATACACCACAATTGTGCCAAACCCTGCATCAACCATGCACATCAACAATGTACATCAACACCCATACCATACCATGTACCACACCAAATACATCAACCATCAACACCTATACCATACCATTTATCAACCATGTACTACACCAAGTACATCAACCATGCAAAATACAAGGTACATAAAGAATGCATAATACCAAGTACATCAACCATGCATCAATGTCACCAAGGCATGCTTCATACATATACCAAAAATGTATCTCAAACAATGTGCCCAATATCCAAGATGCTCCTCAAACCATGTGCCTCAACCATATACCATATCACTCATGATACGTCTCAATCATGCCATACACCATGTACCATAAKATGTCATCAATGAAGTTCCTCAAAAAAKTACCAAGAAACCAATATCATATACCAAGTATATGCCTCAACCATGCACCTAATATGTGCCTCAAGCATTTGCAAATACCTCAACAATATACCAAAGACTTGCCTCAAGCATGCACCATAAAATCATCAACATGTAACCCTTAAAACATGCATATAAACATACCTGTAAATATGTAACAGACATGGTGTATGCGATCACAAACCTACACACCTTCCTCAACTTCAACAATAAGAGAATGGCATCTTCATCAAACTTTACCTTAGCCTCGCGGGATGAGTTTTTGAATTACTCACAAACCTTAAATTGCAACAAGAATAAATACATACATGTAATGAATGAAGGTATGAAACTTGTACCCAATATTATGAAATATCTTCTC
>JZKD02S1510819.1:0-10616 GCA_000966675.3 Picea glauca | reverse complement strand
ATTGTAAGGGTGTTGCCTTAACCCATATCAATTCATGACAATTGTATTTATATCATTGTTAAGATGGTTGTGAAAAATGTAATGTTACTTTTCAAATGAGTATGGCCTAAGTAATTCCTGTGGGCCATAGTCACAAAATAAAAAAAGGGAATTAATTATTAATGTCACGGAGTGGGAATTAATTAAAAATTAAAGGTGGCATTGAGTAAAGTGGAAAAGGCGCCTAAGTGACTATGGGAAATGTGAAAAGTCAATTAAATTGATTAAAAGGTAAAAAGGTCACAAAAGAGTCAACGGATGAATAAAAAGGGAAAAAGAGGGCACCCACTCTCATTCCTGGAATGACATTTTCTAATTTTTCATTGAGAGAGCTCATTGTGGTTTATACTCTTGGGATGGAAACCCTTAGAGAGATTTTCAGAGGTTGGATTCGGTGGTGAGACCATCCACCCTAGTTAATTTTTTGGGGAAGGAATCACATAGTTTCCTTCATTGTTCTTCAGTGTGGACAAGGATTCTTCTTTCGGTAATGAAGTTCCTTTTTGCAACAAAGATCTCCTTATACTAGTTGAGTTTTGCTTGGAGAAATTGTATCTCTACCTTGAGGGTCGATTTCTGGTGGTGGGGGCGAAATTATACAAGCTAGGCACACTTTTTATTGAGGAAAGGGGTCGAAATACCTTGGTTGGGTACTATATTCATACTGGAGGTTAAGCTGCCCACTTCTAGTTCGATTTGTCTCTTATTTGAATGATAAATTTGTGTGGAGAGTACAATCTACAACATATTGGAATTTAGAAGGGGCGTGCCTTATCCTTAGACCATATCTTTGATTGTTGGAGTTTATATGAATGTGGGAAAGTCGTGTTATCTTTGTGGGACAATTTACTAGCAACTGGGATGGATATCTCACTCCTGGACAATCATCTCTACACATATCCCTTGTTGATAGAACTCTCCTCTGCAGATTCGTCCTACTCTTTCCTGCTACAATTTATCATAACACAAACAACATATGTAAAGGGGACATAGATACATTGGGGGTCGTTAAACACTAAACATCTACAAAATAGTATATTGACATTGTGGTCATTCTCTTCAAGCAACAGTTCAGGTTTTATTTGCCTTGCTTCTTGTATCATTTTGAAGTTGTCCCAATATGTTTCTAGTATGAAATTTTAATGCAAATAAACATTTGGGAACTTTCATATTGTAGTCTTAGTTGTCCCACATATCAAAGCTAGGATTATTATCATATGTAATGTGAGTAATCTTCTACAAGTAAACAATTGAAATATTGTATTTCCCATTACACCAAGAAAACAAAACAAAAAAAATTGGCTGGAACATTACAAAAAAAAAGTTTCTAAATGATGAAAGTAGGAGTTTAAGAGATGCATGATCCATGATTATATAGATGATTTTAATTGACAATGTTTTTTAACATGAAATATTTATATGGAAATGATTAAAAAATGTTCCAAAATTCATGTTACATGACCTATAGTTTAAATTTTATGGTGAGATGGTTGTGGGCCATACTAGAAATCTTTTGTTTCTGCATTGGTCCTTTTTTTTTTCTTCTGAAAATAAGGCATGGTGTAATTTGTTAAATTTACATTAATGATTTTGATTAGTGAATTTTTCCTTATTCTATGTATCGAATAGAATTTGTGAAAGCCACCATTTATCCAAAATGGATCATCATATAATTTGTCATCTATCTTAGTACTTTCTCGGTGGAATAATTGGAAGAATTGGCCTGTAGGGCCCATTGTAGCGATGGGTCCTAGTTTCGAGATTTGGGGTCTGAAACCTTCCAGAGTCATTTTGAGACATCAAATGACATTTTGGAGGGTAAAAACTTTGTGATCTTAGATCACAACCCCTTATTTCTATTATACACATCGAGGCCTTTCCAACAATGCAAAAATTGCCTCAATCAGAGCTTGTATGTGAAAGTTATGCTTCTTGGAAGTTGGCCTACCTTGTTGACCACCATGGTACGAGTGGATGCCACGTCAGCCCCCATTAATCAAACGTGTGGGAATAGCCACATGTGGATTTTCAAGAATATTCTAGAAGGTATTAACCTTATCACTAATTGAGGGTTGAGGAAGTCAAAACCCTAACCCTAGATGACTATCAGGCTATGCTAAATATTGGGTCGTTAGGAGGAGAAGGGGTTCCGTTATTTTGTATTGTACTTGTTCCATAGTTGAGCAGAGCATCCAAGGAGTGGGATTTGAGAGCATAATAGAGGCAGGAAGAAGAGTCTAGAATATCCATTCATGCCACAGAGTCATAAGCAACTCCATGGTGAGTACCTCCCTTTCCTTGTATTTGCATTTCATTATTGAAGAAAAAATAGCAGAGCATAGGCCTCACCTTCTAGTTGGGTTCTCTTTCATAATACATTTCTCAGGATACATCTTGTGTTCATTTGTGTGTTCTTTTGCTTAATCTTTCATTTTCACATTTCAATTCATTAATTTGAGCAATTAAGCTAGTGATTGTAAATATAAGATCTAAGGAAAATAAACCTACATAATAAAATATTTCAGTATGATACACGATCTATTGTGATGAACTATCTGTGGAATGTCCATGGTAGTTTACAGATCAACCATTTTCTTATGCATGTTTTTTAAAACACTTTTTATTGGAATACATTATTTTCAAAATACTTCTTGCCATTTTCTATTGTCATCTTCATGTAAGGGTGTTTGCTAAATCACATGATATTGAAGGGATTAAATATGGAAAGAGCCACTCTAGTAGCAACGAGGGACTACCCTTGCAAATCCAATGCCAAATTTGTGAAAAGAGGAGAAGATGTTGGGCATGATTGGATGTATTGTTGTCTATTTTTTTGTTAATATTTTTTGTGTGCACAAAACAATTGCATAACTTCGCTTAAACTTCCTTAATCATGAGTACATGAAACATCATGTCCTCGTTAGATAGTTGGTGGTCGCTTTTTTCTACATGACGCAGACCCCTACCTCAATCGAGCCTGCTGACCTCTAGGTCTAAGGATATCTTATATCACTGAGCCAAAATGGCTCTTCCGGTCCACTGCTAGAACCTTCAATCGACCAAAACCATAGGTCCTTCGGAAAAACCCCGTCTACACAAACTAGCACAGGGCGCGGGTTCTCTTCCTATGTGACCACGACACTACGTCCGTGTGCAAACTCAACACCACTCGCATTTCACAGTTTCGGGAATGTTGGCAAGATACAAATCCAACACCCCAACCTCCGAAACTCCGACACCTGAAAAGGGCCTAGCAAGCACTAACCTTCTGTTCTATACACTCGATGTGACCTTCTTCTGTGAATCGAGTTCCAGATCCCAATTGTTTCTGGATTTCATGATTCAAATAATAAAAAAATGACTCCTCCTTTGCTTCGAATATCCTCGATTCCTGAAGATATGATGAGCCCAGATCTACAGTCTAGATCCTCCGCAAATCAACAACCAAGATTTAGTCGGTGATTCACCTTTCGTGACTTTGGGGAAGTCTTCACCTCTGTTTCCTCGATATCCTGAAACAAACCAATGTTCCAGATCTATTGGGATCGACGACCCCTATCTCTCCTGAGCTTCAAGAGTTTAATGGATCTATGCCTTATCCTCCTCATAGCTCTGTTTGATCCAATGAATCACGGAAAATCGACACTTCTCCCTCAAAACTTTCCACCGTCTGTCCAGATCTCAATGAGTCCTTGGTCAAGTAGCTCGACACTGACTCTCTGAACTTGATTTCTCCCGGGTGACTACAACTTTCGTCCCCCCTTCGAAGTTTCGAACAACGTTATCCTTCCTGAGCTTGTTCCTCCTGAAAAACTTATGGATTCTAAAGAATCCTACACACACACCTTGCACGTCTTCACAATAACCTCTGGGTATCCAACAATTCCTTCTCTGTGCACTCCTTACAATAGAGGTCCTTCAACCACTCCATTGGGATAAATAAATCTAGCACTCTCCTCAGCCTGTGCACTCCTTGCATGACTTTTTGCCACACTTGTACTTCTTCTGGTATAATTTAACACTATGTCTCCTGAGTTTTCTGAGATAAAACTCAGAATCTTGTCAACGCACTCCTTGCGGACTCTCACTGCACTCCTTGCAATATTTCTCAGGAAGAGAAACAATTTAAACTTATACTTCTCCTCTCAAATACTTCATACATTCACCACGAAATCACGAGCATACACATGGCATTGAAACAAATACATAACAGAGAATATAAGCAAACTATAACATACCGTTCAAAAGATAAGTACAACAACCATGACACACCATGAAATTTGGATCAAAGCATTATTATATTAATCCAGTGCTTCTGTACATGGCTCAATAGCAACAACTATTCCTCATACAAATTCTAATTCACTATTCCTCTCTACTCTCCTAATCTTCTACCGCAAAATTACAATACTGAATAAAATTACAAATGAGAGGGTCTTCTTGAGTTTTTCCTTCTCTCTTCTCCAAGCCATCTTATCGGAATTAAAATATATCTACTAAACATTTATTACAACAAATGCCTCCTTATCCGACAAATGAGAGCAATGCTCATGATCTGTATTACAATCTCCTAAAAACATAAATGCAAATACATCCTCCCAGATTTTACATTAATGCTTTATCTTTCAAATTCAAAACATCCTCAAAATGGGTGTTGGTGCATTTCCAGTTGTTCCACCTTTTGCACTTGATTTGCTGTCTTGCCTACGATGCTCCTACATCATACTCCCTCAGTTGAAAATTCATGAACTCCTATTTATGAGCTCCTGTACCGCCTGTCCATGTTTCTGGATGTCTGCTTCACTTTCCCAACTGACATCTTCAATCGGGTGTCCCTTCTATTTCACCAAGTACTCAAAATATGTTTTTCTCTGGGTCTTTTTACCAACTCTCTAATCAACGATCTTTTCCATCCGCGACTTTTCAGCTACCGACATCTTTTTGACCCATTGAAATTCCTTTTGATCCTTTGATATCTCTATTCCATCTTCTTTGTAAGGATACAAATACGCTACGTTGAATATGGGCAATATGCCCACATTATTTGGCAATTCGATCTCATAAGCATTTGCCTCAAACTTTCTCAAGATTTTACATGGATCAATTTTCTTCATCTTCATCTTATTATAGGTTCCCCTTGGGAATCTTTCTTTTCTGAGATGTGCCAGAACCAAATCACCTACTTCAAATTGAAGCTCTCTTCTATGTTGATCTGCTCTGCGCTTATATTCCTAGTTAGAGTTCTGCATCTGCTCTCTGATTTTACTATGGAGCTCCTGCATTCCTGCTGCAAAATCTTTCGTGCTAGCACTCCAGAATTCATTCTACTCTAAGTCTTTCAACTCAGAGACTCCTCTTGGATGCATTCCATACACTATCTGAAATGGGCTTTGTCATGTACTCCTATTGGGCGAGTCATTATATGCAAATTTTGCCTGTGGCAGAACCTAATCCCACTGGTTGTGGTGTTCAGCTACCAAACTACTTAATAAGTCCCCCAAACTCCTATTTACTACCTCAGTCTGTCCATCCGTCTGAGGGTGATATGCTGAGCTAAAAGATAATTTCATCCCCAANCTGAATAAAATTACAAACGAGAGGGTCTTCTTGAGTTTTTCCCTCTCTCTTCTCTAAGCTATCTTATCAGAATTAAAAGCTATCTACTAAACATTTATTACAATAATTGCCTCCTTATCTGACAGATGAGAGAAATTCTCATGTTTTGTATTACAATCTCACAAAAACATAAATGCAAATACATCCTCCCAGATTTTACATTAATGCTTTATCTTTCAAATTCAAAACATCCTCAAAATGTGCGCTGGTGCATTTCCAGTTGTTCCAACTTTTGCGCTTGCTTTGTTGGCTTTCCTACGATGCTCTTGCATCACTACATATCTTGGATTGGGTCCATCACATATGTAAAAACTGTCAAGGCAATGGGGGAGAGTGCCATCTACTTTTAGAGTCAATAGTTTTCATCCCCTACATCAGAGAGAAATTATCAGTGAAAGAAAAGTGCAGATCTACTAAAGATCCTTTCTAGGTGTGAAGGAAACATCAAGATTAAGGAAGATTTGATATTTGATATAGTTAATTTCTTACAAGTAGGGACCCATTACTATTTAGACAATGTACCTATTTGGGTAGAGATAATTTCTACGCTTGTGTTTATAATTAGAAATAAAGCAAGCTTATTCTCAATGATACACCAAAATAGGTATTTGCTTCTAACATGAGGCTCTTTAGCCTTTGTTTTTTCTTTGACGTCTTTTTCCTCAACCTTGGGCTTCAACTCATGAAGGTATTGATGATCAGGGTGAATTTCATTGCTTATGTTCCATGCCTCTAAGGGTTTTGAAGCTTAGAATAGGTCTGGAAGATCAATGCTTATTTATTTAGATGTGTGCCAAACATTGATAGACCTACCTCTGTAATTAAACGAAAAGGTCATGGTCATTTTCATATGGTTTTTATTATAGTGGAATTTGGACATTAGTAAGGTGTGAAATGCATTGGTTCCCTTCATTTCCTCGCCTATGGTGTAGTTTATTGAAAATCATAGTTCTTGGAGAAGAACATTAATGGTTCAAATGATTACTCTATCTACCTTGATAACTCTCTTACATGACATTCTTTAGATTATTTCCTTTCACTTACTAAACAAAATATGATGCAAGGTTTTGGAAGCAATATTTCCCAAACCATTGTGTATTATCTTTGAAGGGGGATAAGAAGGGGATCAAATCGATCACTAAAACCTTGCACAATCAATAATGAGATGACGTGCAATGGTTACAAGTTGGGCTTCAATAGGGGAAAATAGAGGCAAAAGGTTGTTATTCATGCAAAACTCCAAGTCAATGGTATAATTATTATCACTCACATATTGTCGGCTATATTTCTTAAGTGAAATCTTGTCAATGAGGAGCCCTTTCTTGGCCAATATTTGAAATGCATTAAATAAAATATTGTATATATTTATCGCTACTATGGTTTTTTTCTTTGATTGTGGTTGAAACTAGGGGACCAAATGGAGGCCAAATTCAATGGAGATGGTAAGAATACGATGAAAAACAAGATAGAATGGAGTAAAACAAGCTAGCTCTAGTTACGGGTCACCAACAGAGTTTTACATGTGTCGTGGGTTTTGATTTAGTTGAAGATAAGTTTACTTAGATAAAGTAGACATTGTCTTGAGAAGTATGAGGGTGATCCCTCAACTTGGAGAAATTTTGTAAAAAATTTATTAAGTTAACGACTCAAGGGAAGGTTGAAATTGATAAGTAAGCTTATTGGACATTGGATTTTTCCCATTCCAGAAAAAAAAAGAATACGATGAAAAGCATGGAGGCAAGAAAAAGAGTTTGAAAATTAAGAGCAAAGAGGATACTTCCAAAGTAGAAATCCCTTGTTGATTTTTAGCAACAATTGTAATTCTATAAAGCATTCAATATTTTAAACCCCTAAACCCCAATTCACATCTCAAAACCCAAGTGCACAAAATGTTCAAAAAAAGGCATGAACATACATTTTTATGCAAATAAAACATTGCATATAATAGTAATTGATGGGATTTACATGAAGTAACACAATATGGTGACAAACATACACAATACCACAAGCACTCACTCAAACTCTATCTAATGGTCACATGGGCATTTAATGAGGACATGACTTATAGTAAAAAGGGTGTCAAATCCAACATGAATAGAACACTCATGGGTATGAAGGAGGCACTATAAAAAAAATTGCAATGATTGAATGCAATAACTCAATTCACCCATTAATGTCAGTTAGAAACTAGACTTATTTTAACAAAAATGTCAATGAAAACAAACCACACAAACCAATATTGTAGCAAATAACAAGTAAGAAAATTTCTACGTGAAAAACAAGGGGGACATAATTTGAACATTGCTTATCAATAATTGGGCAAATCCATATTGGTTTCTATCTCTTTGAGCTAAAATATAATTCAAGCAAAATTTGTTGAGACAAAACCCTAAGAAAGAAATAAGTATAAGGAAGCTCATAGGTTGTTGTAGTGCCTCTTCAAACATATACATACTTCCCATTTCAATTTGTTCATTCAAAAATTATTTGAGATCCCCCATGGTAATGGTATTAATCACTCCACTAAGAAATCCCACATAATTCTCAAACTATTTGATCCTAAAATGATATGGAAAGACGTGCATATAATATGGAAGGATAGGGTTGTCCCATAATGAAGTAAATTACAAGTTTCTCCGGTATCACATTGAAATTAAGACAAGAAGGTTATAACTTTCCATAGTGTGCCACCAACTCTGTGCCAACTCTACACCATTGAGAAAGTGAATGTATTTGTGCAAGCTTTACCAAATATTCTTTTAAAAAAATTTGAGGCAACGTGGGTTGCCATCTACTTTGTGTGGGACAAGAAAAGGAGGTACCAAGCAACTGAAAATTGTTCTCTTGTAGATAGATGACAGAGCCATCTAGACTCATAGGGAAACAAAATATATATGTGATTATATTTCTTCTTCTCTACACAGTGATTGGTTGACTTTTGTCTATGTCTAATCAATCTCAATGGATTTTGGATGGTTATTTAGATATTTTGTGTTGGGATCAACTCCACCATCATATTATGTGTCTTGGATATATCGGGGGGAGAGTTGTACTACTGGCTTCCTCCCAAGCCTACTAGATGGCAGAGCATAGGAAATCTATTTTAGTTGGGCAAAAAAACCCACAAATATCCCTTCCACCTCACTACCAAATATTTGGCCTTCATGTCTCTCTCTCTTGGAATGTAAACCACAGTGTTGATCGCCTCTCCAACCATGGCAAAGGATGTTCTCAAAAAACTTGATCTCATCTTTGTAGACTAGAGTGTCAACCAAGTATCCATTCCCCTTTCCTTGCCATAAGTCCTCATTTGGTTTATGCCAATATGGATCTCACTGGTGTACACTCATATGCACATCTAACACTAAACCATTCTTTGTCAAGACATTAGAAGCTCTATAATATCTTAGGAGAGCTCAAGTACACAAATGATTCATCATGATTATTAAAGACTCTATTAAAGGATGAGTGTGTAAATATTGGACATGATGCAACATGGCCTTTGGTAAGTACATGTTCAATCCTCATTACCAAAACCAAAAACCGAAAACATCCCAACATTTACATGCGAATATCATGCAACCATGAAAAAATTTAGGAGTTAAATTTCGTTATTTGGCTATTTTTCCCTTTTTTGAAAAACAATCTACCCAAATTTTATAAGATAAAATTATTTTAGTTAAAAATTCACCAAAAATTTCTAAAAATAATACAAAGTCTTTAGAAATATGAATATTTTTATAAAAATATTGTTAAACATTTTATAGTTGACATTTTAAGAATTAGTGAGATTCACCATAGTTTCTACTCTAATCAAATAAGTAAAGTTTTCCCTAATGGAATTGCCTCGAATTTCCTCAGATATGATATATATAGATCTCATCATTGTTGCATGTGAATTCGGTAGTGAGGTTGAAGTCCATTGTGTCCAAGTTTCTACGTATAAAGAGGTATGTAGATTTCATTAATTTTTCTCTATAAATTCATTGGTAAATGTTGTATTTGGATAAACAATTGTGAAAAATGATCGATGTAGAGTAAATTTTGTTTATAGAATTTGGTTAGCATCTTTGTAGGTTATAGTTAGTACATCTTGTTTTTCATCCTTTTCACATGCTTATCTCCCAAACCCATCTTGTTTGTCATCCTTTTCACATGGTTGACTTTGTGGTTGGGCCCTCTAATGACCCAAACTTACAATTAGGTTAAGGATGACCTCTACTAACCTAATCTTAACCTGATTGTAGATTTAGGTCATCGAATGGCTGGACCACAAAGTCAACAATTCACTTTATGGCTAAGACCTCTAATGACCCAAATCTACAATTAGGTTAAAGATGCCTAACCCACTACTCACTATTAGAAAATCTCCCTACGAGAACCTATATTCACAATCACTATAAACATGCGAGGTAGCAGTCCCTTAAACATCTCGTGTAGTTATTTATGCACTAGAAAAAATCATAATAAGTTAGATGATTAGACGATGTAAAGCTCTCAAGAAACTATGACATTGTGAATGAAAATGGCAATGAAAAGCTCACGATTAAGGATATTGGTGAGATGAAGATGTGGAATCTATTGTTTGTCCCCTCTTGACCAACCAATAAGGTAGTTTCAAATTTGAACAATTGATTTCATTACACTACAAATTGTGCTTCATACAACTCACAAGAAAAATAAATATAATGTTATTGATAAATCCATGTAGTATCACCTTGTTAGAAGTCTTAAACATAGACATGGAAGTGATGTATCTCAAACATGAATAGATTGGGAGGGATGAAAAAATTGAGGGGCTCCCCGATGGCTCCTTTGGGCTATACATCATCATCCTTGACCCCATACAAGGTCAAAGAAACTACCACCAACAATGATTTCTTGTTCTTCACTACAATATATTTCATTGCTTTGAAATAATGCTCCAAGATAATAAATGATGAAATGATTGATTGAATTTT
>JZKD02S1510808.1:0-10616 GCA_000966675.3 Picea glauca | reverse complement strand
ATGCTTCAGATGCTCTGTCATTGTTTTACTGTAAACCAGTATGTCATCTAAATATACAATGACAAATTTTCTGATGAACTCCCTCAGGACTTCGTTCATCAACCTCATGAAGGTACTTGGTGCATTTGTCAAGCCAAATGGCATAACAAGCCATTCATACGACCCTTCGTTGGTTTTGAATGTTGTTTTCCACTCATCACCTTCTCTCATACGAATCTGATGATAATTTTTTTTCAAATCAATCTTTGAAAAATACTTTGCTCCACTCAAGCAATCCATCAGATCATCCATCCTCGATAATGGAAATATGTATCTGATGGTTATCTTGTTAATCTCCCTTGAGTCAGTACACATCCTCCAGCCTCTGTTTTTCTTCAAACTGAGTACTGTTGGAACAACACATGGACTCAAGCTTTCCCTAACCAAACCTTTGTCCAACAACTCCTGGACTTGTCTTTTGACCTCTTCATTCTCCTGCAGCATCAATCTGTATGTGGCTTTGTTTGGAAAACTAGCTCCTGGTATGAGATCAATATGGTGACTCACACTTCTTATCGGTGGCAACGAATGAGGTAATTCGTCCACTACTATGTCAGCGTACTCTTCCAGTGGTTCCTGAAATTCTTTTGGCAAATCATCCACCCTTATACTGGTCAAAACAATCTTCGGTTTCCTTACCACAATGAACTGCAGTTCCTCCTTCTTCTTAACCTCTGTAAGAAGTTCCTTCCCACTCATGAGAAGTACAGTGTTTCTTATTTCTGTTTTCACCTCCTTATCCTTAATTGGAAGCAACATGTGAGTCCTCCCATTCTTCTCTAGGGTGTATGTGTTAATTCTCCCATCATGAATCACATTCTTGTCATATTGCCATGGTCTACCCAACAATAGATGAAAAACATCATTAGGAATGACATCACAGAGTATCTTATCATTATATCCTCCTATCTTAAATTCAACTAAACATTGTTTAGTGATAGTTACCTGATGTCCTTTTTGTAGCCACGAAATTCTGTATGGGCTTGGATGATCGATCGTCTCCATCTCCAGCTTTTCTACCATCTCTGTAGAAATGAGATTATTCGTGCTACCATTGTCCACAATGACCTTGCATACCCTGTCCTTGGTCTTGCAAGCAGTCCGGAAAAGTCTGTTCCTTTGGACTTAACTCTCCACCTCCTTCTCTGGTGTCAAAAGAGCTTTTCGCATCATCAACGATCTTCTGCCTTCAATGTCTTCTACCTCAACATCCCGCCTCTGTTCCTCGGCGATGTGAGCTTGTCCACTCTCCTTCTTTTTGTTTGGACACTCATAAGACTTGTGCCCATTATTTCCACATGTGAAGCATGTTATTACTCCACCTCTCCCTCTTCCTCTACCTCTAGTACAAGGAAAAGTATTATTATCAGCATAATCTCCTCTCTGCTCAGTATGTTTCCCTCTCTGTTCAGCATACTGCCCTCATTGTGAGGTTCCACCTCTCTCAGTTTGAGTATGAGGTTTCTTCCAGTCCTCCTTGGGCTTCGGATATTTGTCTTGGGTAACTAATTTGCCTCCGGGCTGACTTCTGCCTCGACCTCTTTGACCCTGCTTTCGACTCAGCTTTTCTTCCGCTTTCAAAGCCATCTGATAAGCATATTCCATCGTTCGGATGGTTACCATGCTCATCTCATCCTGGATATCATATCTCAATCCATTCATATATCTGGCAACTTTTTCATCATCACTTTCCCGATGACCTTCCCTGATGTTCAACTTATAGAATTCTTCAGTGTATTCTTTCACTGTCATCAGCTTCTGCCTCAGGTTCTTCATTCTCCTGAACGGAGTAATTTGATAATCCATGGGGATGAATTTTGCCTTCATCTTTGCGATCATTCTATCCCAGCTTTTGATCTTCTGCTTGTCTTTGCAACATCTGTCATCTTGTAGTTCATCCCACCACAATGTTGCATGTCCCTTCAATCTAGTGACAACATGCTTGACTTTCTTATCCTCTTCGACATATTCATAGTCAAAGTATGTGTCCATAGCTCTAATCCAGTCTCGAAGCTCCTCTGCATCCAAGTTTCCCTCATAAACTAGAATGTCCATCTTCTCTCTTGCACCCATTCTTGCAATATCTCTGATCAAACGATCGTTTGCTGCATCTTCGGTTGCAACTTCTTCTTCATTTTCAGCCTCAATTTCACTCTCGGAATCACTGAGATCCCCAGCACTGACTGTGCGTCTTTGTGTTGTCTCCATGTCTTCGAGTTTGGCTCATAGATCATGCATCTCTCTCTCCATAGCTGGATCCATCATCTGGCTACCTCTTCCTCTCGGCATTTCCCTATCCTCTGGTGGATCGGGTGTTTGCCTGTCCCTTCTCCTTGGCGACATGGTGGATTCTCTTTCTTCTCTACTATAGAAAGCAAAGAACCTTTATGTGCTCTGATACCAAATGATGCTGACGTATGCTCCCTCCACAACTCGTAGGTCGGAAGGTCCACATCAACATAGGATCTTTCCTTCACTACTGGCACAAAGAACTCTAAATGGCTCTTCTATTTCCCTATCGGGAAATCTGCACCCACAACAATGCTCACGGGATCCCCTCTTTACACTTGGCAGATCAGACTTTGCAACTTCATGAATCCAGTGGTCAAGCGTTGGTCTCTCTAATCCCCGAAACCCGAAACAGTCAACGCTAACCCTTTCCTTTCTCCTTTCGGGATTTTCCCTATCGCGATTTCAGCGATCGTGATGTCAAGAAACTTGTCTCCTCGACTCCCGAATCCCGATTTTCCAAAACTCCGATACACTCGTGTGATTTGACCTTTCAACGCCTCTTTACTTCATCGACACTTCGAACTTCGCAATATCGCGAATCCTAATGCAAAAGGCTCGGGACTTCACCCCGCGAAACTCTGAAACCGTCAATGGAGTTGACTCTGTGTCAATGGTGCGCCACCTGTCCTCTTACTAGCTCTGTTGTGGCCCACACAATCCCCTTATCTTTCGATACTTCGCGACTCGGGATATCGCGATTCCCGTTGCAATGTTTACAAAATTTCAACCCACAAAATCCTGATACAAGCATCCACGTGTAAATCCAACGACCCTTGTGGCTTGGATCTATGGTCCTACTCCTCCTGAGCTTAGAACCTTTCAGGAATAGTCGTCGTATCTCCCCTTCTCCTCCATGGAATCCAACGGTTCATGGGACTTCGCGAATTCTCCACCGTGAATTCCGACCGTCCGTCTCTTCCTGATGATTTCCGCGAAATGAACCAAGTATTTCTCCGTGAAAACTAGTCCACCCGTACGCAAACTTGCAACGCCTGCTAAACACTCTGTGGCACAAGCTTCCCATGCTTCTCTTTGTCGATTACTCGAAGGTCCTATACCTCCTAAGCTTTCTCTCAGCGTCGAGTCTTAAAGAAGAATCTTGCACACACTCCTTGCGGTAACCTTCAAACACTTCCAAGTGTTGAATCCTTTCAACTCTGCACACACCTGCAGTAGCAATCTCTAAGTACTTTACTCAGGTTCGCACCCCTGAGATTTCAACCGGCCTGTGCACTCCTTGCAGGAACTCTTGCTCAGTTAGAGAAACAATTGAAACTCATTCCACCACCCTTTCCTCTCAGATTTCAAACATTCAACAAGAAATCATTCATACATAGCATAAAAGCAATTGCATGACAGAAAGAGTAAAAACATTCACAAGCATAACATTCAAAGATGCATACACAAAGAATATATGAACACCATGAGTCTGAATCACAACTTTCTTGTATTAATTCAGAACTTCTGTACATGGAGTCTACTACACAGCTCTCTGCTTCTCCTCTATGCTCTTCTCCAATAATGTTACAATACACAATGAGGGTGTCTATATTCTGTTTCCCTCTTGTGCTAAAAAACCGTCTAATCTAGAATTGAATTCTATCTCCTTGCATTAACTACCATAAATGCCTTCTACCTAATAAGGATAAGAACAAATCACTCAAGGTCTGTTTACATTATACAAGTGCGCTCCTTCTTAATTATCTTATTTAAGATAGCTCATCAATTTCAAGGTAATTTCAAAATTTGCACTGGCGCTTGTCCAACTGTCTTTTGCTTCCGCGCTGGCTTCGCTTGAGATGCTCCTGCATCAGAAAAACTCTTCATGGTGAAAAGTTTCCCCCAAGGGATGTGTCCCTAGGGAAAGGTGAGTTAACCCATGGAAAGTTAAAAACTCTTGAAGTAATGTTGCCCCCATCCTGGTTAGGGATGGCCCCAAAACCACTAAACACATTCCATTCGAAAGGTAAACTAGTTACGGACGATATCGAGCCACTCATGGGAGTGGTGGAGGTGGAAGGAACTCCACTCCCCATGCTGAAACCAAATCTTGGCCCCCACTAGAATAGGATCCAAAGGTGGGTGTCTACATAGACGGGATGGGTGTAGAAGTGTTTAGTAAACTAATGGATGAAGATGATGGCATGACTCACATCGCCTAAATCGAGGAACCGAAAAAGATTGGTATGGATGGTGTAGGTCCAATGGAGCTAAGGGGGGGAAGCGTGGACATCACCGAGATGCCCCCAGGGGGGTTTCCCCTAGTCCCACTTGAGGATGGGATCGTAACCTCTGATACACTAGATGAAACACACATGGTGGGAGGGTGACTAAATAAAGAAAAAGGCTCACTAAAAATTTCCTTAACTTGGACAAGTATGGGGGCATCTGGCTCAGTCAAAGGAGGATGCAAATTTGGTGGAGGACATTCGTTGACCACTTCCACTTTTACTAAACCAGTCTTGTCAAACCAAAGATAAGACCCTTCAAATTCCTTGTCTCCTATCTCACGCTACTTTAGAGGTGGTTGCACCTCCGTAAAAGGCTCAAGTCCTCGTAGTCAATGAGACTAGAGAGATAGTTCAACCATGGTGAAAAAATTATGTTAAAGTACAAACACTATTCAACCTATGGCCGACCTAGACTCAGACTCAAAGAGCACACCCCTAATGAAAACTACGCTAACAACAAGTGAACCAATGGGCTCAGGGGACTTATGAAAACCAACCCTATGGGGGAGATGAAGTCCCCACAAGATTGGCTAGCGAAGGTATGAGGAGCAGTTACGATGATATACATGAAACAACCTTGATCGGTGCAAGTATCCTTTATGAAGGCATACAACCTCCGGGGGAATTGAGACCATGAATGAACGTCTTCCCCAGGTACTACAAAAACGTCCCACCTGCAGTCACCTTCGTGGCTACCTAGGAAAGGTCACTAAGGTTACGACCTTATAGTCCATGACCGTGCGGATAGTTGTAGGTCTGACCACATGTAAGGGTAGGGTAACTAAGCCCAAAGCTCTGAAGGTGTTAATCGACGAAACCCCCATATGCATAACAGTCAAAGCGATACCGCAAAAACCAAAACAAGAAAAGAGGGGTAGTTTCTTTACTTGACCCAATGCAACCTCATGCTTGAATCTTGTGTTAGAGAGCTTCCTGACACACTGGTTGCAAGAATGAGTTTATCTCTCTTTAATGACTCTAGGTTTCGTTTTGTGGCCTTGGAGAGTTTACTCTTCAATACTATTCCAAGGCCCTAAGCCTATCTAATGTTGGTTTACTATCAAAAGAAAAATGTCTAATTGATTTTAGATTAAGCGCTTCTTTTTAGGGTTGTTGCTTAAGTCCAAGGGNACCTCCTTATCCTTAATTGGAAGCAACATGTGAGTCCTCCCATTCTTCTCTAGGGTGTATGTGTTCATTCTCCCATCATGAATCACATTCTTGTCATATTTCCATGGTCTACCCAACAATAGATGAAAAACATCATTAGGAATGACATCACAGAGTATCTTATCATTATATCCTCCTATCTTAAATTCAACTAAACATTGTTTAGTGACAGTTACCTGATGTCCTTTTTGTAGCCACGAAATTCTGTATGGGCTTGGATGATCGATCGTCTCCAGCTCCAACTTTTCTACCATCTATGTAGAAATGAGATTATTCGTGCTACCACTGTCCACAATGACCTTGCATACCCTTTCCTTGGTCTTGCAAGCAGTCCGGAAAAGTCTGGTCCTTTGGACTTAACTCTCCACCTCCTTCTCTGGTGTCAAAAGAGCTTTTCGCATCATCAACGATCTTCTGCCTTCAATGTCTTCTACCTCAACATCCCACCTCTGTGCCTCGGCGATGTGAGCTTGTCCACTCTCCTTCTTTTTTTTTGGACACTCATAAGACTTGTGCCCATTATTTCCACATGTGAAGCATGTTATTACTCCAACTCTCCCTCTTCCTCTACCTCTAGTACAAGGAAAAGTATTATTATCAGCATAATCTCCTCTCTGCTCAGTATGTTTCCCTCTCTGTTCATCATATTGCCCTCACTGTGAGGTTCCACCTCTCTCAGTTTGAGTATGAGGTTTCTTCCAGTCCTCCTTGGGCTTCAGATATTTGTCTTGGGTAACTAATTTGCCTCCGGGATGACTTCTGCCTCGACCTCTTTGACCCTGCTTTCGGCTGAGCTTTTCTTCCGCTTTCAAAGCCATCTGATAAGCATATTCCATCGTTCGGATGGTTACCATGCTCATCTCATCCTGGATATCATATCTCAATCCATTCATATATCTGGCAACTTATTCATCATCACTTTCCCGATGACCTGCCCTGATGTTCAACTTATAGAATTCTTCAGTGTATTCTTTCACTATCATCAGCTTCTGCCTCATGTTCTTCATTCTCCTGAATGGAGTAATTTGATCATCCATGGGGATGAATTTCGCCTTCATCTTTGCGATCATTCTATCCCAGCTTTTGATCTTCTGCTTGTCTTTGCAACGTCTGTCAGCTTGTAGTTCATCCCACCAAAATGTTGCATGTCCCTTCAATCTAGTGACAACATGCTTGACTTTCTTATCCTCTTCGACATATTCATAGTCAAAGTATCTGTCCATAGCTCTAATCCAGTCTAGAAGCTCCTCTGCATCCAAGTTTCCCTCATAAACTAGAATGTCCATCTTCGCTCTTGCACCCATTCTTGCAATATCTCTGATCAAACGATCGTTTGTTGCATCTTCGGTTGCAACTTCTTCTTCATGTTCAGCCTCAATTTCACTCTCGGAATCACTGAGATCCCCAGCACTCACTGTGCGTCTTTGTGTTGTCTCCATGTCTTCGAGTTTGGCTCATAGATCATGCATCTCTCTCTCCATAGCTGGATCCATCATCTGGCTACCTCTTCCTCTTGGCATTTCCCTATCCTCTGGTGGATCGGGTGTTTTCCTGTCCCTTCTCCTTGGCGGCATGGTGGATTCTCTTTCTTCTCTAATATAGAAAGAAAAGAACCTTTATGTGCTCTGATACTAAATGATGCTAACGTATGCTCCCTCCACAACCCGTAGGTTGGAAGGTCCACATCAACACAAGATCTTTCCTTCACTACTGGCCCAAAGAACTCTAAATGGCTCTTCTATTTCCCTATCGGGAAATCTGCACCCACAACAACTCTCACGGGATCCCCTCTTTACACTTGGCAGATCAGACTTTGCAACTTCGCGAATCCAGTGGTCAAGCGTTGGTCTCTCTAATCCCCGAAACCCGAAACAGTCAACGCTAACCCTTGCCTTTCTCCTTTCGGGATTTTCCCTATCGCAATTTCAGCGATCGCGATGTCAAGAAACTTGTCTCCTCGACTCCCGAATCCCGATTTGCCAAAACTCCGATACACTCGTGTGATTTGACCTTTCAACGCCTCTTTACTTCATCGGCACTTCGAACTTCGCAATATCGTGAATCCTAATGCAAAAGGCTCGGGACTTCACCCCATGAAACTCTGAAACCGTCAACGGAGTTGACTCTGTGCCAATGGTGCGCCACCTGTCCTCTTACTAGCTCTATTGTGGCCCACACAATCCCCTTATCTTTCGATACTTCGCGATTCGGGATATCGCGATTCCCGTTGCAATGTTTACAAAATTTCAACCCACAAAATCCCGATACAAGCATCCACGTGTAAATCCAACGACCCTTGTGGCTTGGATCTACGGTCCTACTCCTCCTGAGCTTAGAACCTTTCAGGAATAGTCGTCGTATCTCCCCTTCTCCTCCATGGAATCCAACGGTTCATGGGACTTCGCGAATTCTCCACCGTGAATTCCGACCGTCCGTCTCTTCCTGATGATTTCCGCGAAATGAACCAAGTATTTCTCCGTGAAAACTAGTCCACCCGTACGCAAACTTGCAACGCCTGCTAAACACTCTGTGGCACAAGCTTCCCATGCTTCTCTTTGTCGATTACTCGAAGGTCCTATACCTCCTAAGCTTTCTCTCAGCGTCGAGTCTTAAAGAAGAATCTTGCACACACTCCTTGCGGTAACCTTCAAACACTTCCAAGTGTTGAATCCTTTCAACTCTGCACACACCTGCAGTAGCAATCTCTAAGTACTTTACTCAGGTTCGCACCCCTGAGATTTCAACCGGCCTGTGCACTCCTTGCAGGAACTCTTGCTCAGTTAGAGAAACAATTGAAACTCATTCCACCACCCTTTCCTCTCAGATTTCAAACATTCAACAAGAAATCATTCATACATAGCATAAAAGCAATTGCATGACAGAAAGAGTAAAAACATTCACAAGCATAACATTCAAAGATGCATACACAAAGAATATATGAACACCATGAGTCTGAATCACAACTTTCTTGTATTAATTCAGAACTTCTGTACATGGAGTCTACTACACAGCTCTCTGCTTCTCCTCTATGCTCTTCTCCAATAATGTTACAATACACAATGAGGGTGTCTATATTCTGTTTCCCTCTTGTGCTAAAAAACCGTCTAATCTAGAATTGAATTCTATCTCCTTGCATTAACTACCATAAATGCCTTCTACCTAATAAGGATAAGAACAAATCACTCAAGGTCTGTTTACATTATACAAGTGCGCTCCTTCTTAATTATCTTATTTAAGATAGCTCATCAATTTCAAGGTAATTTCAAAATTTGCACTGGCGCTTGTCCAACTGTCTTTTGCTTCCGCGCTGGCTTCGCTTGAGATGCTCCTGCATCAGAAAAACTCTTCATGGTGAAAAGTTTCCCCCAAGGGATGTGTCCCTAGGGAAAGGTGAGTTAACCCATGGAAAGTTAAAAACTCTTGAAGTAATGTTGCCCCCATCCTGGTTAGGGATGGCCCCAAAACCACTAAACACATTCCATTCGAAAGGTAAACTAGTTACGGACGATATCGAGCCACTCATGGGAGTGGTGGAGGTGGAAGGAACTCCACTCCCCATGCTGAAACCAAATCTTGGCCCCCACTAGAATAGGATCCAAAGGTGGGTGTCTACATAGACGGGATGGGTGTAGAAGTGTTTAGTAAACTAATGGATGAAGATGATGGCATGACTCACATCGCCTAAATCGAGGAACCGAAAAAGATTGGTATGGATGGTGTAGGTCCAATGGAGCTAAGGGGGGGAAGCGTGGACATCACCGAGATGCCCCCAGGGGGGTTTCCCCTAGTCCCACTTGAGGATGGGATCGTAACCTCTGATACACTAGATGAAACACACATGGTGGGAGGGTGACTAAATAAAGAAAAAGGCTCACTAAAAATTTCCTTAACTTGGACAAGTATGGGGGCATCTGGCTCAGTCAAAGGAGGATGCAAATTTGGTGGAGGACATTCGTTGACCACTTCCACTTTTACTAAACCAGTCTTGTCAAACCAAAGATAAGACCCTTCAAATTCCTTGTCTCCTATCTCACGCTACTTTAGAGGTGGTTGCACCTCCGTAAAAGGCTCAAGTCCTCGTAGTCAATGAGACTAGAGAGATAGTTCAACCATGGTGAAAAAATTATGTTAAAGTACAAACACTATTCAACCTATGGCCGACCTAGACTCAGACTCAAAGAGCACACCCCTAATGAAAACTACGCTAACAACAAGTGAACCAATGGGCTCAGGGGACTTATGAAAACCAACCCTATGGGGGAGATGAAGTCCCCACAAGATTGGCTAGCGAAGGTATGAGGAGCAGTTACGATGATATACATGAAACAACCTTGATCGGTGCAAGTATCCTTTATGAAGGCATACAACCTCCGGGGGAATTGAGACCATGAATGAACGTCTTCCCCAGGTACTACAAAAACGTCCCACCTGCAGTCACCTTCGTGGCTACCTAGGAAAGGTCACTAAGGTTACGACCTTATAGTCCATGACCGTGCGGATAGTTGTAGGTCTGACCACATGTAAGGGTAGGGTAACTAAGCCCAAAGCTCTGAAGGTGTTAATCGACGAAACCCCCATATGCATAACAGTCAAAGCGATACCGCAAAAACCAAAACAAGAAAAGAGGGGTAGTTTCTTTACTTGACCCAATGCAACCTCATGCTTGAATCTTGTGTTAGAGAGCTTCCTGACACACTGGTTGCAAGAATGAGTTTATCTCTCTTTAATGACTCTAGGTTTCGTTTTGTGGCCTTGGAGAGTTTACTCTTCAATACTATTCCAAGGCCCTAAGCCTATCTAATGTTGGTTTACTATCAAAAGAAAAATGTCTAATTGATTTTAGATTAAGCGCTTCTTTTTAGGGTTGTTGCTTAAGTCCAAGGG
>JZKD02S1510797.1:0-10616 GCA_000966675.3 Picea glauca | reverse complement strand
TTTATCAATTTGAAAACCCTCACTTGACAATCAATACTAGCAAAAAGACATTGGATTTAAGGATTATTTCTCCATCCAAACCCCACTCTCTGAAAACTACAAACCATTTCTTTTCTAGAACAAAAATCCAAGAAGCTTGTTGATACCGTTGCAACCTCATTGGGAAAAAAGACCAAGAAACCTATTGCTAACCCTCTGATGCCTTTAATATCTCTTGATACTACACCCAAAAATATACAAGAAGTAATTCAACAAGACTTTCCTACAGTTCCCACAAATAGGAGAGGAGTTAATTGATGTCATAGAGGAGTTCTTCAAAAGAGTACCCGCAATCCAAGAGGAAAAACTTATGCAAAACCCTTGACTACTTCGGACCCTATCCAAGTTTCCTCCGATCTTGAAATCCCTCACAAGAGACTTAGGGAAGTATCTGCAGATGAATTGAAGCCTCAAAGGAAGACAAAATCTGAACCTACGTCTCCTCATCAACCCCCTATTACTCCTACCTCACAGATTCCTACCCCAGATCCTAAGAATGATAGATTTTCTACATCTTTCAAGGGATCTAATCCTTCCTCCAAGATATTTGATCTTGCTCCAGCCATTGAGAAACTACAACAGGAGAATTTACAGCTGCTGCAACAGTTGGAAGATAGGAAGACTATGGATAGACATCTTCACCATGATAATGCAGTCCTCCAAGCAAAGGTGAATTCCCTTCAAATGTTGGTTGACGAGATGACCAAAGCCAACCGCAACCTAATGGCACAATTGAAGCAACATAAGAGGCATAAGACAAAATCTGCATGGCAAGAATGAGAAGTTTCTAAAGTTGATCCTCCTTAGCAAGCTTAGTCGTGAGGGACAATTCCTTTTTGTTTGCAGTGGGACTTGCAAAATCTTAGGTGTGGGGGTAATGTTGGGCCCGCAATATGGTTAATTAAATGATGTTGATTCGATCCTTTTTGGCCAAATGTGTATATGTATTTACCTGTTTTGAAGAATTTTGAAGAGTTTTTGTGTTAAATCGCCATGGTTCATACCAGGTATGTATGATTCGTGTTTTATGATGATTTTGAGTATAATTCAGCATGTTTTTATGATCTCATGAAACTAATTTGCATTTTGTGTGTCAGAGGGAAACATCGCAGGTCGTTTTTACATACGGCACTCCATCCAGTACTCCATCTGACACTCAATCCGGTACTCCATCTAGCACTCCGTCCGACACTTCGTCTTGCACTAAAACCATGGGCGATTTGGCAGTTATCACATTGACATCCAGCGATGGGTGAATTAGAGACATGGGTTTTCTTTGTGCTCCTGGCCTCCAGCTACTGAGCTTCTGACAACTCGAATTGGGTTGTTATGTTGGGTGATTATTGGCTCGCCTTGTTTCTAGAAGCCACCGACAGTTAAAATGCATTGAATGTGATTTGTTGTTTTTAGAGGAGGTCGACCCTTCCAGTGATCGACCTCTCATCTTGTAAACCTATAAATACCACCTCAGTGGTCAGACAAAGTGTGTTAGAGAGAAAAAGACAATTCAGCTATGTTTTTCCATTTTCAGACATATTTTGCTAAAATTGTGTAAAACTGCATCTTTCATTTTAATGTTGAATTTGTGTTTCTTGAGCTCATGATTCATCTTTGAGGAGTAGCCACAACCTTCTGGGGGGGCCACTAGCAGTCTGGGTGAATATTTAGTTAGTTTTCTTGTGAATTTGAGTAATGTAATTGTCATTTTGTTTATTTCATGTACATGAGTTTTTATTGTGTTTATTTGTTGTATAAATTGTTGTTTATAATTTAATTGTTTTAGTTCAATTTTACAGGTTATTATGGAGGCTAGTGTTAATATGCAATGATCTTTTAGTTAATAGGAAATGAACTTGCAAGTTATTAGCTACTAACCATGTGTAATTAGACGATAGCTAGGTTTTCCTTATGCTGAAATAGAGTATAAAAACAGATTTAAAATAGAGCAGTTAGTTTATGGTTTCTTTGGCAAGTTTCGGTGGATGGATAGTTGTTAGTTTTAGTTTTCATTTCTAGTTTGTCTATCTAATTGCTATTTAGTTTTTCTCATTTAGTTGTTAGTTAGTTTTCTTATTTAATTTATTGTAATATGCTGAAATAAGATTTAATTTATGTTTTATGAGTATTTCCTCTTTTGCAATTTGAATTGTTAAAATAGGATTAATTTAGTTTACTTCATGCAATTTCCTTTTCTAGATCTAGGTTGCAATTTTAATTTAAAGTTGATTATTTACTTTTCAGTTATGAATCTAAGTAGTATGAATTTGCTTAATTAGTATAGAATGCAATTGAATTTCATTGAATAGTGATTTTATATTGTTGATGATTAATGCATGATTGAATAATCACATGGATATGCAGGGTAGTTTATGTTGCTTCTATAATGGCCAAGTTCTCACTAGATTGTCTAATTCACACTTTTCACTTTGCTATCGAAGTCAATATTGAGTTTATCCCTCTTGAGTTATCGTTAATTGTTAAGTGTCATCGTGATATCATAAGACACCAGAGACATAACCATCAACACTATATTTGAGTTTTCTTTCTTTCATGGATTAGAAGATAGTTTCCTTGCTTTGTAGATTAGAAGATAGTCTTCTTGCTTTGGTAGATTAAAGAATAGTTTGCTTATCATAGATTAAAGAGTAGTTGTTAATTACTTTTATTGTCATGATGCTTTGAATTTAGTAGATTAAGATTCCCTTTTGTAAATTAGAAGTAATTATGAAGTTTAATTTAAGAATAGAGTTCACTTGCTTATTAGTTTGATTAGTTGTTTATTGAGTAATCTTGATTAGTTTATTTGTTGTATAAGTTACCATAGGTTAGTTAGTTGTTTTCTTGCTTATTTACTTGCTTTAATAAGGTAGTTGTTTGCTTGTCTATTTGCTTTGATAGGGTAGTTTCTTGTCTGTTTACTTGCTTTAATAGGATAATTGCTTATTTGATTTGAGTAGGTTAATTAAAGTAGTTTGTTGTTTTTTTTGCTCATTAGATAAGATTAAATAGATAGTTTTATTTTTCTTATTGTCATGATTACGTTAATTTTCTTTAAGTAGGGTTTTCATTTGCTTTCTTAGAACTATCCATCGATCCATTCTTCAAAAGTTACTTAGGATAAATAGTTTAAGCTTCTTAGTAGGGTTTGATCATTAATAGTCTTTGCTTGAATATATTAGTTCTCAGATAACCCATTTCCTTAGTTAGACTATACTACCTCTAGCCTTTATGCCTTGGCACATATATTGATGCAACTCTAAGTTTACTTACCCCGGGTTGACAATTTAATTGAGGGTTTTTAAGTGTTTTTTAGTGCATATAGAACACCCATCACAATCCAACTGGCCAAACACTATAATGTGAGCTCATTAAAGAGAATGGGCACACTCCATCAATTGAAATACCAAACCTGATACTACAGGGTTCATATTTGAATTTTCTTGGCCATTTTTCCTCTATGTGTTTCAATGCTTTGGAGTCAGACATAATTCACATGAATCCATCTTTACTCCTATTATTTGCATGCCAGTCCATAAATTGTACAAGTGACTTGCAACAAAACATTCATTGAAGTATAGGTATAATTGACATGTGACATAAAACCTTCTTTGGGACTGTAGGACCTTGTACATTTGTACGATATCTCTTCTCTTTGAATATAGGAAATTCTACCTTGTCTTCATATTCATATCTATATAAAATGAAATCATTTTTACATGAATGAATTTGCTTACATTCAATCCCCAACTCAACCAACAAGTAATTCAACTCTTTTCAAGTTGATGGCAACACATTCTCTTCAGGAAATATTTTGATTTTTAGTGCCCTGTAAGATTTCCAAGTATTAAATCAATCGAATTTTTGACTTATGATGAATGTGTTTGATATGTCAATATATATTAGGACTATTCATAAACGAATTATGTACACCATTTGATAATTCATTGTAAGAAATAGATTTCAACTCACTTCAGTAGGGTGGTGAATCCTTTGTCTGACCAATGAAATAGTGACTTGATTTATAATAATATTAATGTGCATGCTAGTTTTTTTGTTTTACTTGCATCTTATTTGAACACGGGTGTCTTTGTTGCTTGCTTGATTGGGTCTTTCAGGTTTTTATCATCAACATTGCGTTGGTGGTAATTACCCCTGTTGTCATCGTTACTGTCATCCATATGATCATTTTTTTCATCATTGTTTCCATCCCCAAAGAAACCTGTAAGCATTTCATTCAATCCTTCTTCATGCACTACATTTTCACTATCATGATCATCATTAGTAAGGATATGTGGCACGTCATCAAGGTATGCTAATCTCATCAATTGTTCAAATTTCTCAGGTGGTAGAATTCTCTTTAAATATGCTCTTTTCACCATTGTATGGTTTAAAGGATAGTTTGGATCATCCCATCCAAATATTAATAGCCCAGTTGCATATTGGGTATTAATAGTCGTTATTTCATCATCATATTTGACCTATCAAAAAACACAATCATTATTTAATGTTTGAAAACAATTGGATAAATCATAATTGTATCAATTTCAAAGAAATTTAATCAAATATGGCTTAAAAAATTAAAATATAAAATGTATGAACATATATACATTAATTTAATAATGGAACGTTATTTTATAGAATGCTTTCTTTATACAATGATTTGAATAAAACACAATTTTGACAACACAACTTATAAAACATAAATCCACATTCATTTATTATTCTTTGGTTTTCTTCCATTAAGAACATCCTTAGGGAGACCTTGTTCTTCCATTTTATTTCGCACATGAGTGTGTTTTAAGAAGGTGTAATCAATAAATAACTCATCCTCGGTGGTAAGGCCCATAATAACCTCAAATATTATCAATATATCAACCTCTCTTTCCATATCTCCATCTTTATCATTTATAACCTCAACAAATTGACAATTCGGTCTTACAATAGGGTCCCTTCCCTTACTACTATTTATAAATCCTGCAATATTTTTGTGTGTGTATGCACATCCATCTATATACATAAGATAAACCCTATCAATTTATTTTCCACTTTCCAATTGGAGACGATGTGTATACATATTCAAATTTATACCATATGCTGACATGCTAGGCTTATATACTGCTATCCTTCTCCATTCACCATTGTAATATGAAAATCCATAATGCGGCATTTATCTCCTAGTGGTTTGTTGTGAATTGTTTCTATGTTTATAACCAACATGTACATTTTTTACAATAAAGAGGCCTATATTTGATCCATAAATATTGGAGGTTCGTATCATGTAGTTGTAACCCCAAAATTGAAACATCTCATACACTCTAGGTAGTTGTTGATCACTAGGCCAAGCGCAATATAGTCGACGGTCAAATGTATCTTTGTAAATTGATCTCAAACCCAGGGGAAAGTCATCATCTCCATTACATTCATTCTCATAGGGTATGTAGTCCACCTTCCCCTTGTCTTTAAGAAAAGTATGCATCTTTAAACCGATTCTTGTTATGTTACTTGTTTTCATCAATTCCTCATCTTTTGAGTTGGTATATTAGCACATATTTTTGTTAGGCGTATCATATGATAAATAATCACCACCCTCTAGGATGGAATTCGGTGATTCAGGATACTTTAAACCAATAAATTTATCCTACAAGCATCCACTAAGAAAAAAATTAATTATTTAAATAATATAAAACAATGTTTAAAAAAAGTATACATGTTATTTATATCAAATTGGAAAATTCCTTATCACAATTCCAATTGGATTCGAATCGATTGTAGGAGGAATACTACCCAATGGAATATCTGCATCTATGTAATGTCTTTGTACAATCGCTCATTTGAATTTTTTCTTTCCACGACATATAGAACATCCAAAAACAACAATTTTCTCAAAGTATTCATCCCATGTACTATAGTCTTGACCAACCTCTTCTTCAACGTGATTATTTGTTGTGTTTGGAGGATCCATTGTCATGTCCTCTTCCACCCAATTTTTTCTTTGTGATTTAACAGTTTTAGGTCCCCGCCCACGTACATACGGTTTTTTTTTCTTTTGTTAGTTGAACGCTTAGGTTGTGCACTTACTCCAATCTCTATCTGAAATAATAAACAACATGCATTAATTTATTTCAAGATTGGATAATAAACTACAAATTTTAATAATACTATGAAAAATGATGAATGTATAACAAAATGCTTCCTAAGTTAAGTCAAAATTTGATTACTTGATGTCCTACGACACCCGTTGTGTCCTTATTTGATATGACACGATCTGTTTCCATGGCCTCGTTTTGCCGCTATAATACACAACATAGTCAATGATGTTTAGTACACCAATTATATCATTTCAACCAACATTCTATCCAACACAAAACCTCACTTTACTCATATATTTGACATATTGATATCATGTTTTGGATTTGAAAAAAAAAAACATAGTTTATATAACTTTATCTCATCTATGTTGTAGCATTTTTGAATTCATAAACACCATCCTCCTTTGGTTGAGGTTGCTTTGTCTTCTTACCTTTATTGTATCTGCAGATTCTATATCTGATTCTATGGCCACTCACTTTCCTCTCGTTGATTTAATAGGTCTACATTGTCAACATCCTATGTCCATGGCCTCTGCTGGATCCTGTAATACACAAAAATGGCATTAGTCACATAACATCTATGCAACGAGAGAATGTTGTTTATATTATCTTGTTAATATGCTCACTTTTCACGGTCCATGCAAGGGGACCCATATCATTGTCACTATTTCAAGTGACTAAAAGACTAGTAAGAGGTCATGTGTGGTGGTATGAGAAGTTATGATTATCCTTTAAGGTCTAAGAGCCTCATATAGGGCCTAACACAATTGTTTCATCCTATGACAATGTATATACCCTCATGATCCATGTTCCTATTGTCAAAACATCCAATTTTCATTATGTAAGTTGTAGGTTAGAGATCACAACTCCTAAAAAAAATTATGTTTATGTTTGTAGTTTAGAGTTATTAGGGCATAGTTGAATCCCTATAATGTTTTTATTGAAAAGAATATATGTTGAAATATGTTTTATGTGATGCATGCATAATATCCTCCAATATCTACACGTCGTGAAATATTATAGGTGTTGCATTAGGCACAATTTTCGCCCCATTTAGCACCCCAAAATGATTACATTTTTGTCCAATAGTAGGCACTAAATCCGGCGCTAATGGTGTCCAATTTAGCGATGACTATTAAAAAAAAATGAATACAATCTCACAATTAACCACATATAATGTAAATCATTCACCATTTTTTCATTCTCATACTCACAATCAAAAATTGAGGGAGCTTGGAACTTCTGCATGGAGTTGGAGCAAACCATGAAAATTCCTTGAGGCTATGAAAGAAAATAAATAATCGATTGGATCCCTATTGATGGTGGGAAAATAAATTGATGCACCATTCCTCCTCTGTTGTGGATTTCACTCAAAAAAAAATGATTTTTGAGTGTAATTCGGCCTCTAGCAGTCAGGAAATCAATTTGTGCATGACATTCTCTCCCTACCAGAGACGAAAATCAAACCCCTATCTATCCATTTCATACTACTACTTTTTATAAAAAATAGAGGGAAGGGAGAAAAACGTACAAACCAAAGAGAAGGGATTTTCCAGAGTTTAGAGGAAAAAATCACCCTAGGACACCAAAAAATGTCAAGAAGCAGAGGGAAATGAGCAAAGGGATCTAATTCTTTCTAGAATGAGGTATTTCATATTCAATTTATATATTTGTACATGTTTCCATTGCTTGTTTGAATTGTATTTTTTAGTTTTTTGTTTCAAAATTATAAAAGAAGAAATTTCCTCTATATATAGGGTTTATTTTTTTATTTTTAAATTTAAAATATGAAATTTATTGTACATATATAGGGACATGACAGTGAGAAGCTAAAAGATGAAATGGATTCTATATTAGGGGTAGAAGTAGTGAATAAACTATAAGTTATGGACTTGTCCATGCTTTCCAAATATCTGGAAGAACAATTTACTAAAGGCACTGAAACAGTCCAACCAAAGCAACCCTGTCAAAGTGAATCAATTGGTTCCCCATCAACTCATGGATCATGCAAAAGATCAAGGATACAATCAATCACAATAACCTCTAAGAATGTGGAACGGGGAGCAGAGGCATCCATTGTCCCAGCCACTCCTGGGACAAAGATTTCTTTCACCACTAGTACATGTTATGCATCTTGCATTGGTACATACGAAACCGAGGTAGAATATGATGTTGTCTCCACAAATATCAGAATGGAATATGTCGAGAAAGTGTTCATGCTTAGGTTGAAGGAATCATTCCTTCAACGCTTCAAAGAGAATATACATCTTTTATTCTCGAAGATACCCATGCACCTTCAAAAAGAAATCATCCATGACATGGAGACTAAATTTGGGACAGGTTGTTCAGTAAAGAAGATAAAAAAACAAATGACTCAAAATTGCAAGAGATTTCATTGCAACCAAATGAAAAAAGATAAAATAAATTTCTCTCAAGTTAAGGAACAAAAGAAGGCCAATTGATGTAAATGTGAAAGTATCAAAAGAGCTTGTGAAAGCATATGATAGAGTGGATGCATGGAGGAAGTCTGGTGAGGAGAGAACACAAGTAGTTGAATTTGGTCACAATATTATTTCAAATTCATTAAACGATTTTTATATTTTACTGGTGCATAATTAAATTGAATTAGTGTATGTTTCAAGACAAGGCCTCGAAAGCCAGGATTGCCAAATTTTTTGCCACGCATCATAGTGGCCAAACAGGTTTAGAAGCCTTAATATGCAAATTTGTAAGTATATTTAATATTTGAAATGATATATTTTTTTAATTTTGTACAAAAAAAGTAAATGATTGGATATTAATTACTTTAACTATTCCATATACCATATTTTGACAAGAGCAACAATATGGCCATTATCCATCACAATTATAATTTGAGATGATACAAGACAAAAAGTGGTCCGATTTTTTTTATCTAGATGGAGAATAAGGTATGATTAGTTTAGTTTTAATAAATTAGTTGGATATTGTTATGTTAATATGCCAATTTGCATTTCTTGTGTTGAGTTGTTTATTTATGTGTAGCTTGAGTTATTTTGTGCTCCCATTAGTCATAACACCCTTATAAATCACCAACCTTTCACTATGATCAAGTCCTTATAAATCAATATCCAATCATGGCTTTATCAAGTCCTTTTCCAAAAACCCTAGTCCAAAGGAGAGATGCAAGACCATGTAATACATAACCCATACACAACAAACCAGATCTTTGTTGTAGCTTGACAAAGCATAACGAGTACCTCTAGAGTGCAAGGCAAGAGTATAGGGAGCCACCAATGAAAAGACACAAGTATAGAAAGCCTCCAAGAACAAGACATAGGTCATAGCAAGACTCCAAGGACAAGACACAATCCATAGTGAACCTCCAAGGACAAGACACAAGTCATAACGAGCCTCTAAGGACAATACACATGTCATAGAGAGTTTCCAATGATCATGACAAAGACATAAAAAACCCTAGAAGGAGCAAGAACAACTGTAGTGAAATTCCCCAGACAACTACAGAACAAAACCAAGTGCACAAGAGTAAGAGAAATATTTCACAATCACTAAAGGATCCCATATATATATAAATGTCCAACATGACTCTTACATGACTTTACATTATGGCCAACTTTCACTTCACATAACCAACATCTAGCTTGGTATTTTTTTCACAACTTTGTAACTTTTACTTAACTTCTTACATCATATGAAAGGTTTTCCTTGGACAACACTTCAAGGAATCGTGTCCACTCCAAAAGGAGGATTATCCCATCATTACTTAGGTGTTATACCATCACTCCAATCCAGGAGGACCACCTTATCATTGTCTAGGTGTTATAGCATCACTCCAATATAGGAGGACCACCTTATCATCATCTATGGTGTTATAACATCAATCTAATCCAGGAGGACCACTATATAGTTATCTAGGTGTTATAACATCACGCCAATCTGGAGGACCACATATTGTCAACTCCACTCAAGAGGACCATGGTGTTATAACATCACTCCATCCAAAGGACCACCATATCATTATCTATGTGTTATAACACCACTCCAATACAAGAGGACCACCTATCGTCAACTCCATTCAGAAGGAACATGGTGTTATAACATCACTCCATCCTTAGAACCACTATATCATCATCTGGGTGTTATAACATCACTCCAATCAAGGAGGACCACCTATCGTCAACTCTAGTCAGGAGGATCATGGTATCATAACATCACTCCATCTGGAGGACCACCATATCATCATTTGGGTGTTATAAAATCAATCCAATCTAGGATGACCATCCTATGGCTGCTCAATTTGCCTCATCACATGCACATTATCCATCCTACTCAATGGAGTTATAACATAACTCCATCCGTAGGACCACCATATCATCATCTGGGTGTTATAACATCACTCTAATACAGGATGACCATCCTATGGCTACTCAACTGGCCTCATCACATGAACGTTAGCCCACCTACTGGAGTTGTGGTATGTGTGCACCC
>JZKD02S1510786.1:0-10616 GCA_000966675.3 Picea glauca | reverse complement strand
AAAGGTGTTTGAGAAATGGTCTTAAGATATCATCCATCAATCTTAGAAGTGTTATCATAGTATTGTGTAATACAAATTGAATAATGACTCACTCATGCAATCCATGTGTTTTTTTTAATGTAATATTCCAAATTATTCTGTGTATATTGTCATATTGGTATCCTTACTTCTAATCCAACTTCATGATAACACATGCTTCCAATATTTGGTTTATTAGTGCCTTGATTATTTATAGGGGATATATATATATATTTACTATAATCTTGTTCAATCTAAAAGATCTACACATTTTCTCTAACATCCATCTTTCAATAGAAATGTCGGCTACACTTGTGGACCTGCACACCTGCTACACATGTGGACCTGCAAACCTTCTACACTTGTCATCAATGAATTACTTCCTATATTGTTGAATGCCAAGGTCACCATCCCACTCAGGACAAATTTCTATCCTAAGTTGTTTTTAAAAAGAACTTCTTGCATCTTGTTGAGAAAATAGAAATATTACAATGTAATATGGAATTATCATATTACAATGTAATATGGTAATCTCATACTACATTGTAATATGGCACTACCATATTACAATTTAATATGGCATTACCATATTACAATGTAATATGGTAATCCCATACTACATTGTAATATGGCATTACCATATTACAATGTAATATGGTAATACCATATTAGAATGTAATATGACATTACCATATTACATTGTAATATGGTATACCATATTACAATGTAATATGGTAATACCATATCTCGTGTAAAAAAAATTTTAAACACTTAAAGGATGCGTCACAATATCGACGATAGTTCATCGGAAACCAATTTATATTTGTCACAATTTTCCATGGTTTTGCGTCGCACATACAACATCCGCGTCGTAAGTTTTTGTCTTGGCATAAATTTTTGTCACTATTGCCACACTTTTGCGTAGCAACTTTCCACAATTGTTTTTACATTGCCACAATTTTTCATCACAATTTTCCATGCTTTTGCATTGCACATACAACATCTACACCGTAAGTTTTTGTCTTGGCATAATTTTTCGTTGCTATTGCCACGCTTTTGTGTCACAACTTTCCACAATTTGTTTTACATTCCCATGGTTTTTCGTCATAATTGCGACGAAGTTTCAAACCAATTTTGACAATGCAATATAGGTTTAACCCATCTTGATGGTGATGACATGTGGAGAGATAATTTCTTTGTTGTTTCCATGAACACCTGGTTCGTGGATATAACGATGAAAACAAGTCTTCTCTTTCGTGGAAATTGCAACAGATAAGTGTGGCAATATCAACGAAAAAACATCATAAATTTGGTCATATGTACTAGTGCTAGTATGCATCTGATAAATACATCCTCCTAGAATCATGGGAAGAAGAATGACTCCCCCTATGGGTATGTCTCCCCCTATCTTCTCTACAATACTAACAATATTCTACCATATGATGATCCTTGGACCTGTCCATGCATTACTAAACATCATGAAGTAAATGGTATGTCAATGAATGAAAAAATACACCATGTACCAAAACATGTTCCCATCATGCAAAACATCCATGTACATAAACCGTGTACATCAACACCATACAATGTGCCATAAAATATCATCAATGGAGTGTATCAACCATATGCCAAATGTATGCACCAAGATATCCATCAAATATGCTTCTAATGATACATCATAAGATATATCAATGAAACTCAAATATGTACTAGCCATGTACCCCAACATATCAGCCTCAATCCTCCATTCACTATAATAAATACTAAGCATCCAACAATACATGTACTAGTAGTGTGCTTCAATAGATCAATGATATCTCTAGCTAGCATCATCAAGATATATCACACAACCAAGGTACCATAGCTTCACTGTCATAACCAAAAATGTTCTTCAATATAAGAATGTCTCAATCCATACTCATGGGTTAGTGACATGCATCCAAGATAGCCTTTCATTTTATATCATCACATTACATAATCCAATATAAAATCATAAACGTCTACAAAAAACAATGTCATAACTTGCAACAAACTATGTCAGACCCTGCATCACAGAGTTATACCATCACATCAAGCTGCAACTCATGTGAATAGCCCTTTTCCCTAGGCTTTACCACATATACGTGGTTTGCTGCACAGACAACTCGCGTATGTACATGACTGTTACCACTATCACCCACATATGCTCCAGTATATGACACACTTGAGCCTCCTTTAAGGATTACATTATGCTCTAGTTGTTTAGTCTTCTTCACCCACATATGAAGGTGTCCCTTCTTTTTAGAAATTGAGCTTTGAGATTCCATATTTTCAAATTTGTATCCCTTTCTTTATTCATTCCTTATTCTATTCATGCTATATGAAGTCCTCATCATGAACCTTCTCCTTGTGTTCCAACAATCCTGTGATTTGTGGCCAAATCCACTACAACTGTAGCATCTCATGCTATGACAGTGAACAACAATGTGTCCTACTTGATCACATCTCCAACACCTTATGGTGTTACGAATTCTTCCATTGTCTCTCCTTGTATGAGATCTACATTCCAAAGATTTGTGACCATATTCATTACATTAATAACATTCACCATGAAAAATACTTTTATACCTTTGCTTTGGTGTCCATCTTCTTTGAGGTGTAAGGATGGTTTCTTGATGTCTTCCTTTCTTTGTTATTTTGAAACTTTCCTTCTCTTGTGTAGATGGTTGAATTGCAACATTATCTTCATCCTTTGAGAGTGAGGGACTTACCTCATGCTTCTTTGAGGTTCTTTCTTCAGCATGTGTAGCTTCTTCCTTATATCCAAGAGCTGATTTATCATATGGTGATCTTTGAATTTCCAAGATCACATTCAATATTAGTGAGCTATTCAAGAATTTGTTTGACTTTTATACTTTTTTTCTAATATCAAAAACTTTAGCTTCTAACTTATGACATGACTCTTCCTTTTCATTTACTTGATTCTTCAATAGTTCCTCTACCCTTTTGGCTTCTTCAATTTGGGTCTTGAGATGAACAATAATTTCAAAACTTTTACTAATATCATCATCTAGATTCTTGTCTCATTTTTCATTCTTTAGTCTTGTGATCTCTTCTTCCTTTTCTTCTAATTGAGTATTACTATTTTATTCAAGTTCTTTGAGCATTTCCTTTAACTTCAATATGTGCCTTTGACTCTTCTTAAGAAACATTTTGGTGTTATCATAAAGATAGATATAGTCTATATAATAGTGGTCATTTCTATTCATATAGACCCCTTTCAACTTTCTCTTTAAGCTCCAATAGTTTTTCTTTTACTTCTTCCATGGGACAATAATAAATTGATTCTATACAAACTATTTCTAGATTTTCTTCTTCACTAGTAGAGAAAAATTCAATATCATCACATTTTGAATCAAGGGTTTGTGGAGATTATTTACCTTCATTTGAAATGTCTTCGAGATCTTCCTTTTTGCCAACATCATCACATGATTCTTTATCTTCAATTAAAATGTCTTCAAGATCATCACATTTAGAAATAATGCAATCAAGAGTTTTTGGAGATTCTTTACCTTCATTGATCTTGATGGGTTTGTCTTCAAGATTTCATTTCTTGCTTTGATATGTCTCCTCTAGCTTCAACCATACATCCTTGGTGGAAGTGCATTGTCCCATTATCTCTTTGATAGGGCTTGAGAGTCCACTAAGAATGGTCTTGAGATCCAATGCATCATTCTTCTTTCCTTCTCTTTGAGCTGCAAACTTTGACTTGTTCTTCAATGAAACTGATCCACCAATGGCTACCTTCCAAACACCTACACCCATGTATTTCAAATGAACTCTCATTTCTATTCTCCAAGTAGAATAATTTTCCTCATAAAGGATTGGAACTTCATCATCCATTTTTGTGTCTATGGATCTCCTTCAAGCTTGTTAAGGCTTATAGTGAAGGTCCCACTCTGATACTAATTGTTGGACACACTGAGTCCCGACTACACTGAGAGGGGGGGGGGTGAACAGTGTAGGGATATTTTTACCAAAACCTCCCCTTCACAAAATTCTTAGTTAGCAATCACCATTTACTCATTACTTATTATTGTCATTCATAACAAGTCAAATGTAAATATACATCAACAACATATAACAACAACATATATCATCAACAAGTCATCATCACAAGAAACACAANAAAGGTGTTTGAGAAATGGTCTTAAGATATCATCCATCAATCTTAGAAGTGTTATCATAGTATTGTGTAATACAAATTGAATAATGACTCACTCATGCAATCCATGTGTTTTTTTTAATGTAATATTCCAAATTATTCTGTGTATATTGTCATATTGGTATCCTTACTTCTAATCCAACTTCATGATAACACATGCTTCCAATATTTGGTTTATTAGTGCCTTGATTATTTATAGGGGATATATATATATATTTACTATAATCTTGTTCAATCTAAAAGATCTACACATTTTCTCTAACATCCATCTTTCAATAGAAATGTCGGCTACACTTGTGGACCTGCACACCTGCTACACATGTGGACCTGCAAACCTTCTACACTTGTCATCAATGAATTACTTCCTATATTGTTGAATGCCAAGGTCACCATCCCACTCAGGACAAATTTCTATCCTAAGTTGTTTTTAAAAAGAACTTCTTGCATCTTGTTGAGAAAATAGAAATATTACAATGTAATATGGAATTATCATATTACAATGTAATATGGTAATCTCATACTACATTGTAATATGGCACTACCATATTACAATTTAATATGGCATTACCATATTACAATGTAATATGGTAATCCCATACTACATTGTAATATGGCATTACCATATTACAATGTAATATGGTAATACCATATTAGAATGTAATATGACATTACCATATTACATTGTAATATGGTATACCATATTACAATGTAATATGGTAATACCATATCTCGTGTAAAAAAAATTTTAAACACTTAAAGGATGCGTCACAATATCGACGATAGTTCATCGGAAACCAATTTATATTTGTCACAATTTTCCATGGTTTTGCGTCGCACATACAACATCCGCGTCGTAAGTTTTTGTCTTGGCATAAATTTTTGTCACTATTGCCACACTTTTGCGTAGCAACTTTCCACAATTGTTTTTACATTGCCACAATTTTTCATCACAATTTTCCATGCTTTTGCATTGCACATACAACATCTACACCGTAAGTTTTTGTCTTGGCATAATTTTTCGTTGCTATTGCCACGCTTTTGTGTCACAACTTTCCACAATTTGTTTTACATTCCCATGGTTTTTCGTCATAATTGCGACGAAGTTTCAAACCAATTTTGACAATGCAATATAGGTTTAACCCATCTTGATGGTGATGACATGTGGAGAGATAATTTCTTTGTTGTTTCCATGAACACCTGGTTCGTGGATATAACGATGAAAACAAGTCTTCTCTTTCGTGGAAATTGCAACAGATAAGTGTGGCAATATCAACGAAAAAACATCATAAATTTGGTCATATGTACTAGTGCTAGTATGCATCTGATAAATACATCCTCCTAGAATCATGGGAAGAAGAATGACTCCCCCTATGGGTATGTCTCCCCCTATCTTCTCTACAATACTAACAATATTCTACCATATGATGATCCTTGGACCTGTCCATGCATTACTAAACATCATGAAGTAAATGGTATGTCAATGAATGAAAAAATACACCATGTACCAAAACATGTTCCCATCATGCAAAACATCCATGTACATAAACCGTGTACATCAACACCATACAATGTGCCATAAAATATCATCAATGGAGTGTATCAACCATATGCCAAATGTATGCACCAAGATATCCATCAAATATGCTTCTAATGATACATCATAAGATATATCAATGAAACTCAAATATGTACTAGCCATGTACCCCAACATATCAGCCTCAATCCTCCATTCACTATAATAAATACTAAGCATCCAACAATACATGTACTAGTAGTGTGCTTCAATAGATCAATGATATCTCTAGCTAGCATCATCAAGATATATCACACAACCAAGGTACCATAGCTTCACTGTCATAACCAAAAATGTTCTTCAATATAAGAATGTCTCAATCCATACTCATGGGTTAGTGACATGCATCCAAGATAGCCTTTCATTTTATATCATCACATTACATAATCCAATATAAAATCATAAACGTCTACAAAAAACAATGTCATAACTTGCAACAAACTATGTCAGACCCTGCATCACAGAGTTATACCATCACATCAAGCTGCAACTCATGTGAATAGCCCTTTTCCCTAGGCTTTACCACATATACGTGGTTTGCTGCACAGACAACTCGCGTATGTACATGACTGTTACCACTATCACCCACATATGCTCCAGTATATGACACACTTGAGCCTCCTTTAAGGATTACATTATGCTCTAGTTGTTTAGTCTTCTTCACCCACATATGAAGGTGTCCCTTCTTTTTAGAAATTGAGCTTTGAGATTCCATATTTTCAAATTTGTATCCCTTTCTTTATTCATTCCTTATTCTATTCATGCTATATGAAGTCCTCATCATGAACCTTCTCCTTGTGTTCCAACAATCCTGTGATTTGTGGCCAAATCCACTACAACTGTAGCATCTCATGCTATGACAGTGAACAACAATGTGTCCTACTTGATCACATCTCCAACACCTTATGGTGTTACGAATTCTTCCATTGTCTCTCCTTGTATGAGATCTACATTCCAAAGATTTGTGACCATATTCATTACATTAATAACATTCACCATGAAAAATACTTTTATACCTTTGCTTTGGTGTCCATCTTCTTTGAGGTGTAAGGATGGTTTCTTGATGTCTTCCTTTCTTTGTTATTTTGAAACTTTCCTTCTCTTGTGTAGATGGTTGAATTGCAACATTATCTTCATCCTTTGAGAGTGAGGGACTTACCTCATGCTTCTTTGAGGTTCTTTCTTCAGCATGTGTAGCTTCTTCCTTATATCCAAGAGCTGATTTATCATATGGTGATCTTTGAATTTCCAAGATCACATTCAATATTAGTGAGCTATTCAAGAATTTGTTTGACTTTTATACTTTTTTTCTAATATCAAAAACTTTAGCTTCTAACTTATGACATGACTCTTCCTTTTCATTTACTTGATTCTTCAATAGTTCCTCTACCCTTTTGGCTTCTTCAATTTGGGTCTTGAGATGAACAATAATTTCAAAACTTTTACTAATATCATCATCTAGATTCTTGTCTCATTTTTCATTCTTTAGTCTTGTGATCTCTTCTTCCTTTTCTTCTAATTGAGTATTACTATTTTATTCAAGTTCTTTGAGCATTTCCTTTAACTTCAATATGTGCCTTTGACTCTTCTTAAGAAACATTTTGGTGTTATAATAAAGATAGATATAGTCTATATAATAGTGGTCATTTCTATTCATATAGACCCCTTTCAAATTTCTATTTAAGCTCCAATAGTTTTTCTTCTACTTCTTCCATGGGACAATAATAAATTGATTCTATACAAACTATTTCTAGATTTTCTTCTTCACTAGTAGAGAAAAATTCAATATCATCACATTTTTAATCAAGGGTTTGTGGAGATTATTTACCTTCATTTGAAATGTCTTCGAGATCTTCCTTTTTGCCAACATCATCACATGATTCTTTATCTTCAATTGAAATGTCTTCAAGATCATCACATTTAGAAATAATCCAATCAAGAGTTTTTGGAGATTCTTTACCTTCATTGATCTTGATGGGTTTGTCTTCAAGATTTCCTTTCTTGCTTTGATATGTCTCCTCTAGCTTCAACCATACATCCTTGGTGGAAGTGCATTGTCCCATTCTCTCTTTGATAGGGCTTGAGAGTCCACTAAGAATGGTCTTGAGAGCCAATGCATCATTCTTCTTTCCTTCTCTTTGAGCTGCAAACTTTGACTTGTTCTTCAATGAAACTGATCCACCAATGGCTACCTTCCAAACACCTGCACCCATGTATTTCAAATGAACTCTCATTTCTATTCTCCAAGTAGAATAATTTTCCTCATAAAGGATTGGAACTTCATCATCCATTTTTGTGTCTATGGATCTCCTTCAAGCTTGTTAAGGCTTATAGTGAAGGTCCCACTCTGATACTAATTGTTGGACACACTGAGTCCCGACTACACTGAGAGGGGGGGGGGTGAACAGTGTAGGGATATTTTTACCAAAACCTCCCCTTCACAAAATTCTTAGTTAGCAATCACCATTTACTCATTACTTATTATTGTCATTCATAACAAGTCAAATGTAAATATACATCAACAACATATAACAACAACATATATCATCAACAAGTCATCATCACAAGAAACACAATATGTATGTACAATTTTCTTTTTATTATGGACTGCAATCCTTGGGTTATCAACAACAACTGAATAGAGTACAACTCTACAAGAGAACCAACTCTATAATGCAAGACTCGTCTTACATCCACAACACCAACTGAGATGAGGAAAAAATCCTCAATAGATGTCAATCTGTCAACAGGTACGTGACCCTTTGGTAGTACAGAAGGTGTATGTACACACCCTACTAGTAGTACAACCCTCGTATGTACGTGGCCAGTAAATATTAAAGCATGTGTATCACTTATTAGCTGTTAGGGTTTTATCTTCAGGATGAACTTAGATCCTCTACAACCTTCAGTCACATTCACTTATGTCTCTCACTGTCCAATATGAACCATGATAGATCATAACACATCCAAGCTCTCCAACAACTTACTCATACTTCTCAATCATACAATATGAATTCTACTCAATCATGTATAAGAGACTAGTATACTATGGTAATCATATCAGTACTAAAATATAAGAGTGTTTCTCAATCCATCAACCAACACAAGCCAAATCATAATAGCCATGCCAAGAATGATTCAAGAATTCATCATACAATATGCAAGAGTATCCATCAAGACAAATATGTAACCATACCAAAGTTGCTATGGAAGATCTGATCCCATGGAATGCAGATCTGGAACTTGCTTCAGAATTCAAGAACCTAGCAACAACTCACACTCTAGTCTCCATGAATTTATTCAACTATACGCACCCTAATACACTGTTAGCCCACGTATAACTCAGTATGTATGCACCCTAATACACTGTCAACCTGCGTACGCCTCAGAAACTAGGGTTTTTGAACTTCCAAAACTTTCACCGTCCAGATCTCAGACTTGTCGAAACTTTGATTTGTCCATGAGATCCTCCAATCACTCTCTCTCTCATAATATATCTTCAATATATGCTCAAGAGATGCATAAGAGATATACAAAGTATGCACTTACATAAGATACCCTTGACTCTTATTTATACTCTCCAAGTAGCTTCCTTAGAAGCATCTTTTAGGTCACTTAACCCATTTCTAGGTCACTTAACCTATTTCTAGGTCACTCAAACCACTTCTAGGTTATTTAACCTATTTTCCTCATTTTAGGGTTAATCACTTTCCATAAATAGAAAATTATCCATTTCTTTTTCATTGTATATTCCTCCTTGACTTTGTCACCTCATTTAAATAATCTTCCTTGAATTTGTCACTTTACTTTATTATTTAAATAATAATTTCTTCTTTTCAAGCATTTTGACTTCTTTTGCCTCTTGGGGCTTCAAGCCAAAATATGGGGGTCCTCACACTTCGTAAGGCCATAATTCTCAAACCATGAGGATTTATGTGACATTCCACATACCACTGGAAATGGTATGATATGATAAGCACTATCCATATAGGATAGTTCCACTGACCAATTCACTGATCTTCATCTCTTTATTCCACATATAAGCATAAACATACTTCAAGGATAACTCAACCGCAAAGTGTCTTCCCATGAGAGATTTCACCATAAGGGACTAATTTGGAGTTCATCCATTTGTAAACCTTATCAACCATGATAAGACAAATAAACATAAATCCAACAATGCATCATGTATCAATCCAATATACAAATGAAACCACATTGATCCATCTTCATCTATGCATCATGTATCAATGACATCATTCAATCATCCAATCAATCCTTTGGAATCAATCAATCACTTGACATCAATCAAATAATATATCACTCAACATCAATCAATCAATCTATTACTTGAAATCAATCAAATAATCTATCGCTTGACATCAATCAATCAAACTATTACTTGACATCAATCAATCAAACTATTGGCATCAATGACAACATGGTGCAACATTTAATCCTTTTTAACCATATAATGCAAGTGTTATAACATTGTAGAATTGTCACCCAATAATTGCAGAGTAAATAAACAATGAACAAATGATAAATCATACACATACATAGTACACCAGTGTTTTTATGTGGAAACCCAAAGCGAGAGAAAACCACAGAATGTTTTGTTGGACAACTGAGAGGGAGGGGGGGTGAATCAGTTGTTACCGTGCTTAAACAATTATGCTTCTTTTAAACTCTTTGCAGAAACACTCAATGATGATCACATTAATGCAGGGAAATAAACAATGGCACATTCAGCATCAGTCACACATATATGAGAAACACAGAGACAGATATTTCCCGAGGAAACCCATACAGGGTAAAAAC
>JZKD02S1510775.1:0-10616 GCA_000966675.3 Picea glauca | reverse complement strand
TTACCAGTCTTATAATTTTTCCAAGAAGAGTTAGAAGAACCCAACAATCTCCAAAGGAGAATTTTTCAGATGATTGAGGTTCAGCAGGTCAGAGAATAGATGAATCAGAAAGTTGCTTCTCACCATAGAAAATTCAAAGCCACATTTGATAAAGGAACTAAGAAAGATGTTTTTAATGAACGATATTTGGTATTAAGGTGGGATGCTAGGAGAGAGGATAAAGAAAAACATGGTAAGTTTGATAACCTATGGTATGGTCCTTTCAGGATAGCTAAGGTAATGGATAATAATACTTTTCTCCTACATAATCTAGATGACACGGAAAATTTTGGGGGCCCAGTGAATGGGAGGTTTTTGAAACACTATTTTCTATAAAGACTCATCAAGGTTTCAACTTGTACAATAGGTTTTTTCTTTCAATAAAGAGTCCATATACCCAATGGACTTGTTTTTATACAGTTGTGTTGTGAATAAAGGTTGACAGATGTAGGGAGATCAGTGAATCAGAAGTAAGGAAAAGTCATTGGTCTGCTATTCTTGGAGTTCTATCATCAAAACTCCACCCCCATAAGCAGCCAGTGATAGTCTCTAATTTTGTTCTTGATTTAGTGAGAATCCCTAATCCTAAGCCATCCTTGCTTATACCTCATTTCTTGATTTCATTAGACTTTAATCTTTGGTCTGAGTTTTTTATGATTTGTGTTTTTAGTATTTTTGAATAATTTGTCTTAAGTTTGAAGGTTTAATACATGGATTAATGAGATTTCTCACATCATTTGCCTATTTGAATTTTGAAAATTTGAATTACTGCCAAGTCATTAACAACGCTACAGGAATAGTGTTATTCCTGCAGCACTAAAGTAATCATGTGTGACGTGTGCTAGCCATCCAAATCTTGTCATGATCACATGAATCATGGACAAAATACTTGCATGTACTCCATGATCTCGCTTGAAAATGATGGTGCAGTTTGAACCATTGCATGAATGAGATCACTCTATACCTGCAAGGACCTGTATCAAATCAGTTACATTTCCAATATCATTATATGACACTATCATTTTTTATTCTAATACATTGTATTATGTGTACAAATAACCATTTAAAGAAATCATTATGTAGTAACAGTTGTAGATTTTAAATTCCTTATTTCCAACAGCGCCAAGTTACAGCAGTGTATCATCGACATGGCACCGAAGAAAGGTGGGAAAATTGTCAAGTTGGAACCTGAGGGTACTGAGCTACTTGAAGTGTGTCCAAAGAGGGCACAAAGGTTCAAGAACGTTGGTTGGTTCGAGTTCTTTGCCACTTTTCAGGGGCATGTCGAACAGGTGTCCATGATGTTTGCACAGAACTTTGATGGCTTCGAAGTGGTGATCGGTAAATTGTTGATGTTGGTGATGGAACAATCCATCGCCAAATATTTCATATTGTCAATTGGGGGAGAATGATGGTGTAAAAAAAGGCACGTGGTCATGAAGTTTGTGAACCAATTCTTGTTACCAAATAGGCAGAACCCAGATTGGAAGAAAGGAGTCCCTCATAGTTGGATCAGAGAGGAGTGGCATACCGATGTAATCATAATTCACAGGTATATCACCTATGAGGGTAGATTCTCGAAGGTTTACATCTACCATATTAGTTTATTAATTCATACCAATGGAGACTATCTACCATACCTTCTATTAAAAAGCCTATCAAAGATGTCAAAAAGGGTACAGTCTCACCCTACCACGGAAAAAGGTAGTCTGTTTCATCAAGTTTGAATTAAGAGACTAGTCCTTTCTTCTTTGGGTGAAGTACAGAAACCATGGAATTGGTTGATCCAATCCCTAAATCTTGATCCACGTCCAAGCAAAAATAAAAAGGGCAAAAGGAAAAAGGAATCTACACAGAAACATCATATCATATTTGATGAATTCGCAATCAAAGAGGAAGTATCTGCCACTAGGGTGACAAGGACCAGCAAGAGAAAGAATAAGACTCAACAAATTCCTTATGATACTCCTATAGATGAAAACGAAGAAAAATCCACCATCGGCAGAGGTAAGAGACCAAAATTTGATGCAGAGATTGAAATGTTTTCTGATGCAGAAATGTTTTCTGATATGGACATTAAAATGGAAGAAGATTAAGATGAAGATTTCAATATAATCTCAATTAAATTTGTGGTCAAGCATAAACAACAAGCAACCAATAAGAAAGGTTCCACAGCCAAAAAGCATGGGAATAAATCTACATCGATGTCTAAATACCCTAGGAGGAACTTGACTAGGGTTGCCAACAAATATAGGTTGAAGTCAAAAGATATGTTTGACCCATCTATCAAAGAGGAAAATGTTATAGTCATAGAAGACCATTCTAAGGACTCAAAAATAGGTGTCAAATAAAAGGTAGAAGGACTTCCATTACATAAGAAAACAAAAGAGGATAAAAAATTGGGGAAAATAATAGTAAGGGAAAACAGGTTGCTAAATTATACGAGACCTATAACAAGAGATACTACCAGATTATCAAGAGCTGAATCACTTGCTAAAGGTGCCAGTAGGATTTCTAAAAACAAAGATAGTAACCCTGTAGACTCAGACCATATATTAGATATTCTAGAGGCCATGGACTCGACTAGCTCAGATGATGATCATAGTTCAGGATTAGCTTCTAGATACCAAATTAAACTGAAAGAACCTAACGCTGCCATAGATTTAAACAAGCTTGCACCTGCAGAAGATTTTCCAAAATTCAAGGTCAAGGTCAGAGGTGATAAAGAGAAGATCAGAGAACTTCAGAGAATGGTGAAGCAGTTGAAGAAGGAAAAGGCTCAAGTAGAGCAATGGAGCGTCAGGCAACAGGAAAGGATACAAGGGTTCAAGAATAAGTAAAGGGAGCAAAAAGCATTGCTCAAGGAGCTTAGAGAATCCAACTTCAAACTCTATTGGCACAACATTGTACTCACCACTAAGTTGAAACAGAGGATTGCTAAAGCTAGCTTTGTTATCATATCATGATAGCCTTATAAAGGATTTTGCACAGTTTTGAAGTTTTGATATTTACCACGGAACGAAGGATGATTTACTTACTTTTGTCTTGTGAAGTTGATTACTTTGGATACATAAATAAATCAAAACCAACTCCCATTTTGTAGGATCTAATGTATTGTTGAAAGAATTGTTTGGGATTAAGCTATTGAGGTTATGTCTATTTTGGTAATGTAAATGCTCATTTTGAGCTAACTTCCCTAGAAGATAGATGTTGATCAGATCCTGTCATTAATATCACACTAGAAAATAGGATCTGAGTTATGTTTTGGATAGTTTAAGTAGACAGGAGAGAGACTCTATTGAGCTCGAAAATTTGGATATTCAGGGACTTGTTTTGAAACTCCTTGTAAGACATTCCTATTCTATGTGACACTTAATGGAAAAGGCATATTGATGGTTAGACTTTATCTTCTTCTATGTTATTTTTATCTTCATGCTTGAAATCATTTATCAAACTGCAATGCATTGTTTTCTTGATTATCAATTGATACAGTGAAGAATTTGTTGTTATGATTATTTTCAAGTTTTTTATTTCAAGCTAATGTTCTTGTTTCTTAATGATATTTTGAGATAAGAATTCTATGTGAGGTTAACAAATTGAAGACTTCATATTCTCTTTTCCTTATTTTTATAATTCATATATGTGACTACCCTTTAACCAGTCAATGGGATATCATTTGTCCTTATTCTGAAATTCTTGTTTATCTTGAAACCTTGAACCAGTTTTCAACCACCTTTTCAAAAAAACAAAACATAAAACCCTCAAAATACTATTGCAATAACCTAATGATTCCCTAGCATGCCCTCTCACAGTCAAGTGCAAATTTAGGGACTAACACCTACCCAGAACCTGGAGGGGCCACGAACGAGAAATTCAAAGTAGGAAGTCTAGAGAACTTTGATGTACAGAGTGCTAGAATGGAGTTGAAAGAACACTTGGACTTTGTTCGGAACACGGAAGGTGTAATAAGTTTAAGAAATGGCCACAGAGAAAGAAATCACAACAGTCATGGTGTTGGGGCTGTAGGATCTCTTCGAGAGAAGCGGAATCCTTCACGGCCGTCAGATCTGGAGAAAGTACAGGAGGGTTACCCTGGGAGCCCTTCACGACTTCGTGACTTCGACGAAGTTAGGTGCAAAAATTTTGAGAAGGGCCAAAGCCTGAAGCTCCGTAGTCCTAGAGGAGATCTACACTGTATATCTGGGGAGAAGCCTTACCATTAGATCAAGCCAAGAGCAGAAGGTAAGATGCATGGTGAGGAGCGGATCAAATTCATAGGATCTACGTGCAAGTGGTTGTGAGTCGTAGATCTCACGGCAGAATGTAACTTCAAAGTTCAGCGATCGGGAGAAGTGGGGTGTGTTGATGCACACACTTCAGAAGCCCGAAGTCCTGAAGAAAAAGAGAAGACATAACGAGGCAGGATGACATCACCAAGGGTGACATGGACCTTCCTAGACATGCCACATGCCACCACCTTAGTTGGTGATAGTTGCACTATGTGGACCCAGAGGGTAAAGAAGTCTAGAAATTCAGAGTTCGAGAGACAGGAAGGAAGCATGCGTAAAAACTTCTAAAGCCAAAAATTTTGGAGTAACATGGCATGATGATGTCATCAAGAATGACAAGGACCCATGGGATGTGTGCCACATGTAAGTGGGTTTTGGACCTGCCAAAGATTGAAATGTCATTTGGAACATGACATGTGTCACCTGTCTGAATGGGCCACATGTCCATTTATAATGTTTCACCATGTGGACCTCCTCTCAAGTATGGGTGGTGGGGCCTGATGGTCCCAGTAGCACATGGCACCAGTTGGGAAATATAGACACTTGACACTCTAGAAGAATGTTTCATAAGGGAATGAAAGGAATAACCTTCAAAAATTTTGTAACGTCGAGGTGACGAGATGTAATGACATCACCAAAGGTGATATGGAAGTGTTCGAAGATTAATATTTCACGATGTTGGGAGTGTGCGGATGTGAGATCCTCTGAAGTCCTGAAGCTTCGAAGCTCCGAAGTCCCAGAGCTCAGGTGCCTGAATTTCCACAGTGGGTGTTAGCCATGGGATGTTGGGTAGTCGTGGACTATTGATCCACCCTACTTCGTGAGTTCGTTAATACGGAACTCTGAGAGATTTTTTGTGATGTGCTTTGAAAACTTCTGAAGTTGGAGGCTCGAAGTCCTAAGTAAGCACCTATCGACCTAGCGCTTGGCCACAGCCCATGGTCACATGGGTTGGGAGCTAAGAGAAAGGGGCTAGTGCCCAAAAACTGTGTTAAAGAAGGGAAAAGGGGTTACGAAGGAAGTAGGTGGGTTTCGTCTTGTTCAAACCTGCATCAAAAGAATATTGAAGACCTAGGAACTTTATGATAGGGTCTAGCAAATATTTAGGATCCATTATCTTAGAGAAAAGAGATCATTTCACAAGAAGTGCATCGGAGAAGAAGCACAAGTTTTAAAGGATCATAGTTTTCCGCTCAAAGCTCAAATTTGAGCAAGGAAGCACTCATTGGAGAGATCTAGAAAAGAGGATTCTAGATGTAATGGTTACATTAAAACAGAAAAAGTGCTAGAGATGTCTTCGGATATATGAAAGAAGGAAGAAAGACATGGAAAATTCTTTATTCTACATCTGAGATTTTTCAAAAATCATTGGATCGGATGTTGGGTTCAATAAGCAGCATGGAAACCCCAAATGGAATTCTTGTTTGCGGAAGACATTCCAAGTGACAATCTTTTCACATCAAATGTGAATGCTAGGTGGAGAAATCCATCTGCAATACATGATAATGCATGAACTATAAGTTCATATGGAGATGCAAAGCATAGGAATAAGGAAGATTTTATGGAATATGAAAGAGTTTGGAGATAAGATGTGACATCTCCAAGGATTAGTCCTACATATTGGTGGTAGCACCTCCATTATTGCTATCATAATACATAGTGGAAGCATGGCATGAAGGTCATCAAATATGGCATGACAGAAGTTGATTTTGCCAGTCAGGTTGAAAAATTAGATGGGTCAAGTCAGGAGAAAATAATAATTCATCAAGATAATACCAGTGTTGATATGATCAGTCATGGAAGGGCTAAACCAAATTGCTTCAAGAAAGAAGTTGGTGTTAACTATAGAAGCATTTCAGAGAACATGAATGGAATTATAATTCATTCATGCAGGAGCTAAATTAGAGGAATCCAAATAATAATGGAGTGATGAAAATTAATATGAGCATAATATATGATGGAAAGTATGAAAATTAGGCAAGGAAAAAAAAAATCCTGGATGGAGTCAAGTCCATGAACATCCTAAGATAATGGAAGAAGAAATCATGAGATAGATATCCAGCTAATAGGAATGCATGTCAACACTCTAGGGAGGAAATCTAGAATAGTAGAGGATTGTTGATGCACTCCAAAGGTGTGAAGGTATTTTCATAAGAGCATGGATATATCAAGTCAATAATAATTTAAAAGAGAAGTGACTTCTAAAGAGAAATCTATAAGGAACCAGGAAGAAGAAAACAGTCCTATGCATGTTTTTGAATGTAGAGGAGATGGTGCCTGAAAAGAATCCATCTTATGGAACATAGAGCCATGAGTGACAACCCAAAAGGTTGGATGTATCACCTGAATCTATGGTGGTAAGGTAAAATAAGTACTCTCAGTTAATTCTATGCATCTAGCAAAGGAAGCATATGTGCATCCTTACAATATGCTAGAGATTGCATAGGCAAGTCAAGTTTGAGGCTAGTTGGAAAAGAGAAGAGGAGAGTACAAGAAAACCTCAAGTAGTAAAGTATTCCATCGAGAAAGGGTTGAAGAAGTTCAGTATTGAAGAGTAACTGGAGGTTGAAGAATCCAGAGTCTATAAAACAACTTGGTTTGTAATTTAACTCATTAAAGTATGTGTTGGGATAGTTGGATCCCAGAAATTAATGAAATCTGAAGGTTAATATCAACTTAGTTTGGGACTAGAAATGTAAAGGAAGCCAAGAGTGATTTGTCTAGAAAGTGCTCAAGAAAAAAATAGTCATGTACAGTGACTACAATGAGAGAATAAGAAGATCCAGGAATCCAGGAAGAATTGTAGAATTTTGGGATCAACAAGGAAATTTTTTATAGGGAGAATGAAGTTGCTACAATTTATGTGGCAGCAAGTATGTTATGGCTTGTTGGGTCAGCCAGAGGAAAGAATGCTTGCATGTTTGCAAGTGTTGTTGGTGATGTTGCTACATAAGGAGGGAATAAACATAAATTTGAAGGTTGGTTAGGTTTGATAAAAGAATAATGAAAGATTATATTTCCATCAAGCATTCAGGTAGTATAAAATTTATTAGTGGCAGTCATGCAGGTATGAGTTTATTACTCTTATTACATAATTGCTGAAGGGAATTTAGGTAAGAATTTCCTCAGCCAGAGTTATTTTATAAAATCACATGATTATATTATTGAATGCATACCAATGGATGTGGTAAAGGCTGGAGGCTTGTATTAATTCAAATCTTCTTAGCTTTGACTGAACACACTGACATAGGAGAATGTCATGTTAGTTTGTTTGTGGGGTAGTAACCAAAGAATTAAAAGATGAGAACTCGTGATAGGAATGAATGTTGGTAAGATAGTCATGTATGAGACCAGGAAATGGTTGGATATGGAAAGGTTATGAACCATGCAGGTACGAGAATCTTGCTACCTTTAAATAAAACTTGGACTACAACCTTTTTGATAATACTAATGAATACCACAGAATTATATAATTGGTGTAGTGTTCGGGTTGAAAAGGAAGGCATCCAATCAATTGGGAAGACAATAGGAAGTGTGTGGAGAATGTGTCAACAAATTGGCCAAAATTCCAACTTATGGATGGTGAGATACATGACTGAGATAAAGTGCATTATGTAATTCAATGCTAGGTGCACTAAATAAGTATCCATTGAGAATTTCACTCGTCCATAGTAAGTGATAGAATTGTGTACTAAACGAAATGGTTGAATTTGTTTTGTAAGTACATGCATATATATTATTGCGTGGAAATAATTGTTACTAACAACTGAAATGTTGTAAACTCATGAAGTTGAGGACATTTCAGGGAGGTGTTAGACATTGCAATAGGAAAGTTGCAAGTCAAGTAGTCACATGAGCATTGACTACAGGAAACTTTCATGTTCAGAAAAAGAAGTAATGAACTTACAGATATTACTGTGAACATGCATATGCATAGAATGATGAGTCTTTCTATTTTATTAAGTTGTTTGGTAATTGTGATTGAATTGCTAGGTGCAAGCAATTCTAAGATCATTGCATAAGGTTTTGTACATATTGCAATTCAATTATGATGTGTAGGAAATACTGACAATTTGTTGATTGTATGCAAGATGAAGAATTGCAACAACAAAAAACAATGGTATGCAGTTTGGTGCCTATGGAAAACCAAAAGGACAACTAAATTCATAATATGGCAATAGCCAAGAAGAATTATGAAAAAGAATTTCATGTTTTGGGGAAAAGTTTAATTTCCTTTTGAACTAAGTTGGAGTTCCTAAATGATTTTTTTTATGTTTTCTCATGATAACTGCATGTGGTTGATGCAGATGAGATGATGTTGATTAAATTTAGAATGTTGACTACAAAGAGTAGCTTGGGGAAGATGCTGAATGGAAATCTCGAAGGGCAGTTGGAACTCCGGGAGCCACGATGCTCTGAGACTTCCTAAGTCAGCATGTTGTTGAAGCCCAAGGAAAGGGAGATGTAGCAATCGATGGATTGTGTGACGGTGAAGGTGTATACTCCTGGGGTGAGATAGGCATGTGGGGACTGAGAGTATGTGGGCAGTGGGCGTAAGTAGATCCTGGGAGAGAATCCTTCCTCTTAAACTATGTGACTTTCTATTGTTGACATGACATGTGTCTGTTTGACATAATATATTATTTGAAGAAGCAGGTTTCCAGGCCTGTGAGAAACTCTCCCAGGCGATAGAGTATGTTGGGAAGTGAGTTCTCCTGGCAGGGAGTCCCATAAAAACTACAATACTCTAATAATTATGGTCCATCCTGTTGTTGAAGCCCAAGGTAAGGCAGGTGTAGTAGTCGATGGACTTGTATTAGTGAAGGTGTATCCTCCTAGGGTGGAGCAGGTATGTGGGGAATAAGGGTATGTGGGTTGTGGGCATAAGTGGCTCCTAGGATAAAATATCCTTCCTGTTGTCTTGTGAAACTTCCTTGTTGCCCTTGCCAAGCCTAGAATTCCCTTTCCCGGTGGAGTTTAGTCCCAGCTTAGGGGTGACCCACTACTGAGCGTGATGAGCAGTGTGGTCTAAGGTTGGGAGGTTTGTGGAAGGTCTGCACACAGTTGGTGGTCTTATAATAAAATATAAGTACCACTTTTATGTTCATTTACATGTTGTGTAATGGTACATATGTTGTAATTGATGAGTATTGCATGTGCATGTTGTATATGTTGCATGTGTACACTTACTGTTATTTTTGCATTAATATGTTATATATATGTAGAATAGTCATTCTATGTTTATATGAATGTGTATGTTTTTCCTCAAGTATCTCTGTGTGGCATAGCCCAGTAGTTTAAGGTTGGAGCTGTCACATATCATAGTAGAGCAACAGAGCTGTAGGAGGCACGTTGCCCAACAGGTTATGGTTGGTTATGGTATCAAATTGGTATTAGAGATAAGTGAAGCATCCGAGTAGTGGCATTTCCCGGCCTATTGGTGGTTGGGGAAGTTACAAGAGGATTGGTATGGTGTTGGTTCAGGAGGATGATGAGATCTGGGAACACATCATTTACTATATTATTTGAAACTTAGTTGGCTCTGAACTCAAATATTCTCATGTTAAAAAGCTATCTTTGGTTTCCATTCATGTAGTCCAATGATTACGACATTATATATTTCTTTGAAAAAATAATGTGATTGTTGATGTCAATCCATTTCAATAAACTCTTACTAGGCGTATCATAGGGTGAAAGTACAATAAATAGATTGTCATTCTACAAGAATTTGATCTCAATTTTGCTTCTGCGAAGACCAAAAAGTCACTAGTTTTTGTAGAGTTAATTTATGACTTCCCTCGGTTAGATGAGGATGGAATTCATGTTGGATTATTTGCAGATGAACACATTTTCCTTGTCTCATCATTAGACCCCTGTTATGGAGATATTTTTTTCTATCTTCAAACTTCGAAGTTCCCTCATCATCTCTCGTGAGATGATCGATAATGTATACGATACCAAGCTAAGAATTACCTTATCATCGATGACAATCTCTATCACCAAGGAGTAGACAATATCCTACGTTGTTGTTTAATTCACAAAGAAGCTGAGTCTATCCCAAAGGAATACCACAGTGGGGATTTTGGTGGTCATCTATCTGGGCTTCCGACAACCCATAAAATTTTGTGAGCCGATTATTTTTGGCCGTCTATTTTTAAAAATTTCACCGAAGCAGTTACAAAGTGTCAGCCCTGCCAAGTGTTCACTCGAAAATTCTCTCACATCCATATCCTCTCCATCCAGTCGTTACTGTCGGTCCCTTCACCAAGTGGGGGGTGGATTTTGTGG
>JZKD02S1510764.1:0-10616 GCA_000966675.3 Picea glauca | reverse complement strand
TTTATAACTAAGTTCAGAATTAGCAGGTTTAGACAAAAACAACCAAATACCCATTTTATTAATTAAACCTTTATTAAAATTTCCACTTTAATTATTAATGCTTGAATTTTCTTTAACCTCTTCTTGTTACATGTCTAATTAGTTTTTTTTTTTGTTCAAAGGTTCTACTCAGACCTAGGTTTTACTTTTCAATTCACTAGGCTTGGCGAAAGTTTTTAAGGGAAAAATTGTTATTAACTTTACTTATCACATCATTCATTTTAAGGCTGACCAGGTCCTAAGGAGGCATAGTTTTCTATGCACTAGTTTTATTAACTTACCAGTTAAAATCACGACGTGCCCTTCAGGACGCACCACGTGATCCAAGGGTGCCACTTGCCTCTTTCCATTTTATTCACGCGACATGCCCTTCAATACGCACTACGTGCTCCAAGGGTGCCACTCGCCCCTTGACTAAATTTGGTAGACGTCAAACCCCTGGACTCAATAATCCGTCAGGTGATCTTGTGGGAGATTAAAGGCCTCTAAGGAATAAGGACCCTTCCTTATTGCGCACCCCTTAGAATCATCGTGAGAGACTATCACAACCTGCCCTCACGGCATCGCAGGTCTCTCGATATAGGTAATCGTTAACCTATAGTTCAAGCCACAAAGAGAGTGCTTGTAGGATGTGGCAAGGCTGCTACCACACCTCTCCCTCAATTTCTCTGGTTGTCATGCGTGACCCCTCTACTCCAAATGTGAGTCTGGTCGGCAATCTATCATCAGCCTGCATCCATCAACGAATCATGTCAGCAATAACAATCAACATCATAATATCTAATCATATGTACGTATGTCACATCAACAACATTCTAACGTTAGCAATACACTCCCTGAATAGATCCAGAGTCCAAGGGGTTTCGTCAATGCCTCGACATCCTCAACGTCCAAAGTCCTGCACACTCAAAAGAACCCAATCAATAGCACCTGTCTATGTAAATACAACAAAATAACATATCATCAAATCCACAATATATCATAATTATAATCAAAACAAACAATAGCATAATGACCTGTATCACTTGCACGCAAGTGTCCTCAAAGAATAAGTTCGCTCAGTGTGAGCAAGAGTGGGATGTTACATACACCCATTCTTGTTTTAAACTTCATCCCGAAGTTTCATAGTATGTAAGTGTCAAAATAAAGTGTATCAGAATATCATAGGTCTTGCTACCAAACAAAAATGGAAACTGATGATGCATATGATATGCGTCCTCCCAGGTCATCGAGTGCGGACTATAGTTGTCCCACTAGACCTTGACCTGATCTACTATTCGACGTCGTAGCTGTCAAATGTGATGGTATAGGATGCGTATTTCCCCCATTGTAAGAGCACCTTCGTCCGACACCTGCAAGGAACTCATGTCAATAACATGTGTAGGATCACTAACATAATGTCTCAAAACATATACGTGAAAAACATCGTGCATACACCTCAAAGAATCAGGAAAGGATAGTCAATAGGCCACAAACCCCTTCCTTTCCACAATCGCGAAGGGTCCCACAAACCTAGGAGAGATTTTATCACCCTTTACAAACTTTATCGAACTCTTATGCAGTTTCACTCACAAGAAGACTTGATCGCCAACTTCATAACTACGATTGACACGATGCACATCGGCATAACTCTTATGTTGATTCTGCGCTTCCTTGATCCTTTGTCTTATTTTTTTCATTTGATATTCCATTTCTTGGATCGCTTCTGGCCCCACCAAGACCCTATCCTCAAGCCGATCCCAACTCAAAGGCATCTGACACGGTCGCTCGTAAAGAAAATTGAAAGGCGTCATCTTAATGATGCTTTGACAACTATTGTTATATGCGAATTCTACCAGTGGAAATAATTCTTCCCAGCGCCTTTGTTTTCCCATCACATACATATGCAACATATCTTCCAAGATTTGGTTTGTTCGTTTAGTTTCCCGTCTGTTTCTAGGTGATATGTGGTACTAAAGTTAAGTTGGGTTCCCAAGGCCTCTTGGAAACTAGTCCATAATCATCCTATAAACATTGATCCTCTATCAGATATAATCCTCTTAGGCACGCCATGAAGCCTCAAAATATCATTGATGAAAACTCTAGCTAAGTTAGGTGCCTGATACGTCGTATGCACAGGAATAAAATGAGCACTCTTCGTCAGAGTGTCGACTACCACAAAAATTGAGTCGTGTCTCATTGTCGTCAGTGGCATTCCAACAATGAAATCCATCGAAATGACCTCCCATTTCGATTCTGGAATAGATTTTGGTTGTAGTAATCCTAGCATATGTCTATGTTCAGCCTTCACCTGCTGACATTCTAGACATATTGCCATGTAGTTGACTATGTCTGCCTTCATTCCTTTCCAGAAGAATTAGGGTTTAAGGTCTTCCCTCATCTTCGTGACTCCAGGATGAGCCATGTACACTGCTCTATGAGCCTCGTTTAGGATCAAACTCCTCAAATCATCATTGGGTGGTACATAAATTCAACTTTTAAATATCAATAATCCGTCGTTGTCCACAATAAATCCCTAAAATTTTGGTACCATCACTATGTTTTGTCCAATAAAATCCTTGACCTCTTTGTACCAATCATCGTCGTGTTGTAAAGTTAGGATCTTTTCACATAGATTCATTTGAAGAGGCATCACCGAAAATATGCGTGGTCTCCGAATCAACACATCTGCCACTCTGTTCACTATTCCTTTTATGTAAGTAATATCAAAATCATGCTCTCTAAGCAATTCCGACCAACATCGTTGTCACGTGTTCAAGTTGCTTTGTGTAAATATGTGTTGTAGTCCATAGTGGTCCATTTTTAGTTCGAATATCCATCCAATAAGGTAGTGTCTCCAAACTCTCAAGGCATAAACAATGGCTAACAACTCCAAATCATGCGTTGCATAGTTCTCCTCATGCCTTCTCAACTTTCTCGAGATGTAAGCGATCACTTGACCGTCTTGCATGAAGAATCCGCCTAAGCCTTCCTTGGATGTGTCAGAGCATACCAAGAAGTCTGCTTCCATGTTGGGGACCTTTAGTATCAGTGCTATCATCAAAATCTCCTTGAGCTTCTGAAATGCCTCCACGCATTTTTCGGTCCAAACAAACTTCTTGCTCTTATTCTGCAATTCTATGATTGGATTTGTTATCTTCGAAAAACCTTCAACGAACCGTCGATAGTATCCCACTAAACCCATGAAGATACATAGTTTAGGGACATTCTTTGGTGCAGGCCATTCCATAATAGCCTCAACCCTTGCTGGATCCACAATGATACCTTCGTCGAAGATGACATGCCCTAAGTAATGAATCTTCGATTGATAAAATGAGCATTTGGAAAACTTCCCATACAATTTTTTCTCTCATAGACGTTGTAGTACCATGCACAAGTGATCATCATGCTCCTCCATAGTTCGAGAGTAAATCAAAATATCGTCAATGAATACTTGGACAAACTTGTCTAAGTATTCATGGAACACCCCGTTTATCAAACTCATAAATACCCTAGGGGTGTTCATCAATCCAAACGGTAAAACAATAAAATCGTAATGTACAAACCTCATCTTAAAGGTGGTCTTAGGGATTTCATCCTCCTTGATCCATAACTAGTGATACCCTGATCTCAAGTCAATCTTGGAAAACACCGTCGCACCTTTCATCTAATCAAACAGATCATCAATCCTTGGCAATGGATATTGATTCTTGATCGTTTCCTTATTAAATTGACGGTAGTCAATGCAGAGTCTCCACAACCCATCCTTCTTTCATATGAAAATAACAAGTGCACCCCATGGTGACACACTTGGACGTATAAGTCCTAGGTCCAACAACTCCTTCAGTTGCATTTTCAACTCTTGTAACTCAGGGGTCGACATCCGATAAGGATTTCTCGCTATCGGTTCAGTTCCTGGTTTTCGGTCGATGGTAAATTCCAATTCCCTCTCTGGAGGCATCCTAGGTAACTCCTCAGGGAAGACATCGGTAAACTCTCGCACCACCAGAAGGTTTTCTAGACCTTCCGCTACTCCCTTATCATTTAATGCAAGTATCGCATAAAGATTACATCCCTTGCGCATGCTCTTGCATAGATGCAAGGAAGAGATGAACCTTAGGGAGACTCCCTTGTTCTGACTTACAATCACGTGTCTTTGTCCCTCTTCATCGACCAAGCTCAACTATTTTGTCTTACAGTTGAGTATCGCCTCATGCGATTCCAACCAGTCCATAACGATCACGATGTCATAAGATCCTAAGATTGTGATGTACATGTTGGCCCTTGTGACAAACACTCCTAATTTAAGGCTACAACTCGTCACCTTCCCACCAACCTTCTATTTGGCTACCGAAGCCATTTATACCAAGCTAAACTCGTCCTGTTCGGTTGCCTTTACCTTAATTATTTTTAGTGATGCACTAGAAATAAAAATCTCGGTAGCACCTGGATCTATCAAAATACTAAGGGTATGGTCAACAATGGTACCTGACGTCTCGAGCATAGTTGACTGGTGCTCTTCCTGGTGGTTATTCACCACTGCATGAATCCGATGGGCCTTGCGCAAATCTCCCACAGTAGTGGGTCCAGCTGATACAGATGCTCTGGTCCTCTCCACTAGGCAATCATGCTGGTAATGTGGCTCCCCACATGTCCACCACCCTTTATTTGGTCCAGTACTCATGGTACTCGAAGTAGAAGCTGATGGCCCACTGGCCTGGAACCTTGGTATGTTCTGCTGAACAGGCCTAAACTGATGCTGCTACGGTCAACGCTGTTGCTGGTGTTGTGGTCCTTGGTAAGGAGTCTATTGCTGAGGCATTAGTCGCCAAGGTGTAGTGAACATGGATCTTCTATGGAAGCCACGATATCCTGGTGAATGTCTAGTTGGTCTTTGATGCTGTTGCGCACCAAATGACACTTTCATCGATGGTCTCGCTAGAGTCCTTCTCTGACCCCTACTGATAAGCTCCTCCTCTGCTATGAGTGCCTTTTGGACAACATCATGTAAGGTTTGAGGCATCATAATCCTAACCTGTGCATGAATATTGACATTAAGACCAAACACGAACCTGGTCACCTTAAGTTTCTCGGTATTTAGGTGCAGAGCATATCGAAGCAGCTCCATAAAACGGCTCTCGTACTCGGGCACCATACGAACGCCCTGTCGTAAGGTGTTGAACTCATTTAGCTAACTCTCAATGAATTCCTTAGATAGATACCTCTCTCGGAATGGCCCCTTGAATAGTTCCCATGAGACATATTCGATGACCATGTTCAATTGTGGCAGGAGCGTCTTCCACCATAGAAGATCGTTCCCCTTCAGTTGAAAGAACGCCATGCATACCTTCATGTTGGAGGTATAGTCATGAAGTGAAAATCACATCTCCATATTCTCCAACCATGCCTCGACCGCTACACCGTCAGGGGCACCAAATAACTCAAGAAACTTGACCCTCTCAAGTTCTCAGTGAATGCTACTAGTACCGATTGAAGCGCACAGTGGACTCTCAGGGGGTGTCGGTGCCCTGGCCTCATCTCTATACAAACGGATGATCAGTGCCTCAAACATCCTTTGGAAGGACCTCATCAACCCAACCACATCACCCAAAACTATATGTTCTTGCCCGACAACATGTTCGTCTCCCTGGGGGTTAGACCCCTCAGGCATGGATTCTACTAGGGACATCATGCCTCCTCCCCTAGCACCTCGTCGTCTGCCTCCGCGACGTCCTCTAACCATGATTACCTGCACGAATACACATCAATTTAATTAGTGACATTATAATAAAGTATTTAATCAAGGAAGACATAGTGATCCCAAGTCACAGGTCGAACCAACTTTGATACCATATGTAATGACCCCATCGTTACGAATACATGCAACGCAAAGTGAGTGCAAATTTTTTTTTAAAGCAGGAAAGTAACAACGACAACAACACAACTTGACGACGAACACAATGCACACAAATCAAGAAACAGACAACAACAACCCATCATACTATCACATCATGCAACTGGACAAAACATGTGATAATCAATTAGACAAAATAAAAACGACTACACACTCATCCTACCCTGCAAGGTTAGGACCTCCAAGACACATAATCAATGCTCAAGCCCAAGTTCCCATCAATTTTGACCAATTAAGGTCTCAAGGCTGGTGACTATTCTGAGGAACAAGGAGGTGTCTACATCCTGCCCGACACACTAATTCCAAGTCGACAAAGCTAAAAGACAACATCAATCAATCCAAACACGACTGTTTTGACGACCAATAACTAGAACCCTCCCAACGAGCGAGAGACAACACCATAATGTTACAACAAGTACAACCTTACTCTTAAAAACAACATCATCCACAACAAGAGGCACAATATCCTAATCTAGGTTTCATTTGCGCTTATCGATTAACGCACGCAAAGACCCAATCATAAGTTAACACGTTGCCACAATGCGACAAGGGTGCTAGTGACCCATGCGCAACAAAATTATTCAAAAACCTTCAACCAAATATATAATCCAACGTGCCTGAATTCTACTGACACTGACATATATTATTACTGAAGGAGAATGGTTTAAAGTTGTAAATGAAAGGAGAAGTGTTAAAAGTAAGGAACCTTGTAGCTGCAAAATCTTAATCTAACTTCTATAAGATTTTCTTATTCCATTAAAATTTTTCACACTAAAACAAGGTCTTAGTAAATGCTCATACATATTACGAAACTGATATCAAATCAAAGAGTTCTAAATAAGGTAAAGAAAAGAACTATGACCAAACATAATTTCTGGTAAGGTGAAGGACAAGGTTCTAAATTGTCAAGGGGAAAGGGGATGTGTCAAAAGAAGACATTTATGGTTGCAAAACTACAACCCAACTTTTATAACCCTTTCCAAAATAAATTTCAATAGCAATTGTTGTATTAGACATCCAAAAATCATAAACATTGAGGACCCATTGTATTTATATCAAATAGGAAAAACCCAATTAGGATAGAGGCGAATAGTCAGTATATCACCAAATGTAGATTTGGTTTATAAATCATAAACCTTGTATTACCTACTATATAAATTCTAATTATAGAAACTTACTACTATATATATCAATAAATAAGTTACATTTTCCCTAATCATACGACACTATATATATTAATACTCATTTTTTTCAATCTAACCCTAGTTTCTCCTATATTTTATACCTACTATTTTACATTCTAATCACTCAAAACACTAATTAACCCCTACTACTTATCCTAAAATAAGAATTTCCAAACCCTTGATGATTTTTATATATACATAACACCATAGACCTAATAATACTAAAATCATATTAAATACAAAATCTAACATTATTAAAAACAATCATATGAAACCCTAAATTTATTCTAATTCAACCAAAATCTAAACCATTCCATAATCTAGTTACTAGTTCAATAAAATTTACATATTAAATATAAACATAATACAATCAATTAAAAGTACTAATAAGTAATAAAATAAAAACTCAATCTAATTCTAACCCTAAAACAACCTAAACCATAACAAAAAAAATTCATTCATACATTAAATATAAATACAATACAATCAATCTAAAAGTACTAATAAAAGAAATAATAACTCAATCTAATTCTAAACCCTAGACTGATATACATATATAAATTTAAACACTATTAAACAAAATATCAGATTCATTCAACCTTGGGAATAGTTATGATATATTATTAATTATTAGGAACTATCATTAACTTATTATTAATTTATTTCAATTTTTGTTTAACTCTGTAATTAAGTTTGTAGACAACCGACCTAGGTATAATCTTAAAATGTACTCCTTCTTAACTATTAATTGACTAAGATCAACAACTATCAACTGACGATTAGTCCTGATGATGAATCTCGATTCGGATTCAAAACGTTGATGACAAAAATGACACCAATTGTGGATTATTTGACAAACAAGTTCAAAACTCCTCACCACATAAATATGAAAACAGATCTGGAACATTACCGATACACAACATACAAATTCCAGTAATAATACGATTTGGGATAGTAATACGATCTGTAATACGAATTCAGTGGTTATTAAAGGAATGGGATAGTAATACGATCTATAACTGCAACAAAATTCCAGTAATAATACGATCTAGGATAGTAATACGATTTGTAATATGAAATCAGTGGTTATTAAAGGAATGGGATAGTAATACGATCTGTAACTGCAACAAAATTCCAGTAATAATACGATCTGGAACATTACTGCTACATAACATACAAGATTCCAGTAATAATACGATATGGGATAGTAATACGATCTATAATATGATTCCAGTGGTTATTAACGGAATGGGATAGTAATATGATCTGTAACTGCAACAAAATTCCAGTGGGATAGTGATACGATCTGTATCATTATCGCAACACAACATACACTCCAATGTTGATTGGAAAGTGTATACATTTCTGATACGGATACCCTTATGAATGAGATAGTTCAATACCCACCATCGTTAGAATAATACGAACAACCATCTTAAGGGTAATGATCTATCGAACCCTCCAACATTGGATCAACACAGTAATAACAACACATTCATCATGCAGTAAATAAAAAGTACAGTAATGAAACGCAGATGCGAGTCATAGAGAAGATAAAACATTTGGTGAACTGGAGAGACATCCCCAAATCATTGTGTGGAAGCATGAGTTTGTAGAGAATAAATCACAATAATCGCAGAGGCTAAGGAGAGAATTCCTTGTTGGGAAAAGAAGGATCCTACACTTATTATCCATGCACATGAAATCAAAGCATTTGAATCTAAATCTTTAACACCAGAGTGAAAGACAATCGATTCGTCTCCTGGCCAACTTCTCAAGTAGAGGCTAATAACTTAAAGGATAAAGGAAAAGAAGATAAAAAAAATAAAATTCTTTGTATGAAAAACAATAAAAAAAACGCAGAGAATTCATTTTCACTTAGAGTTTGGGTTCACCATTGGAAATCAAATCAAAGGTATAGTGAGAATAAGACTGGCATAACTTTGAATTCTCTCATCATGAAACACTGGGCTCATCAAGACAAATTCGCTGAAAAAAAAAAAGAAAAAAAAATCTCTGGATAGTATTACGCTGAATAAAACATAAACTTCAACACAATAGAAGTACCTTAACTGAAGGTGCAGGAACATAATTTAACTACCCTTCAACCAAATTTCACAAGCGTAAATTGCCAGGACATAAAATTAACTAAATTTTATGCACGCGTGCTTTCGACATGAGAGAGATGCATAAACATGGAATTTAACTGCCATTCAATAAAAATATACACATGCGTACCGTATCCAAATGTGAATGCTCTGAATTCATTGTCTCGCATGCACTCTGTCCAACTCCTGCTTCTAATGTGACCTCACCGGTACCTCCCAGCCAATGCTAGGGGTACTCTTCTTTTCCCTGAGCCCCCGGAGTTACAAATGGGACATGCACACCATATCATAGAATTCTATCTCCTAGATCACCTCGTAGGTCGAGCTACCACTCGTTACCCGAGCCGGGTATCCCAACTCCCACAAAAGAAACTCAGTCAAGATAAAATTCGACAACATGACGTTACACAACCCTGATGTGTTCTCTACTTCTCCTCCGCCATCCTTTTTATAGAGTTTTCTTAGTCATTAGTTTCCCAAAACCCTCATTAGGTTCCTTTTTCATTTAATTAATTTTGAAAAACCTCCCCCATACACTTTTTGCCCGATCCCCTAGTTTCACCAGAAAATCAATTTTATCAATTAATTAAATTTTTCTATCTCCCTCACCCACCTAAAAGCGTTCCTAAAAATGCTCCTCGGTTTCCCATTATTCCTTAACAATTCTTAGATGACTTACACCTTAATTAATTCCTAGTTGAGTTCATAAATAGAAGGTTCCAAAGGCTAGATTCCTTACTAATTTAGACATTCCCCTTTTTCTTTTAAGTTTCCCCTTTTCTTTAAGTTTCCCCTTTTCCTTAGGTTTCCCCTTTTTCTTAAAGTTTCCCCTTTTTATAACTAAGTTCAAAATTAGCAGGTTTAGACAAAAACAAACAAATACCCCTTTTATTAATTAAACCTTTATTAAAATTTCCACTTTAATTATTATTGCTTGAATTTTCTTTACCCCCTTCTTGTTACATGTCTAATTAGTTTTTTTGTTCAAAGGTTGTACTCAGACCTAGGTTTTCAATTCACTAGGATTGGCGACATTTTTTAAGGGAAAATTTGTTATTAACTTTACTTATCACATCATTCATTTTAAGGCTGACCATGTCCTAAGGATGCATAGTTTTATAGACACTAGGTTTATTAACTTACCAGTTAAAATCGCAACGTGCCCTTTAGGACGCACCACATGCTCCAAGGGTGCCACTCGCCTCTTTGTGTTTTATTCAAGCGATGTGCCCTTCAAGACACACTACGTTCTCCAAGGGTGCCACTCACCTCTTGACTGAATTTGGTAGACGCCCAACCCCTGAAGTCAATACTCTGTCAGGTGATCTTGTGGGAAACTAAGGGCCTCTAAGGAATAAGGACCATGCCTTATTGTGTGCCCCTTAGAATCAT
>JZKD02S1510753.1:0-10616 GCA_000966675.3 Picea glauca | reverse complement strand
TGTATCCCTTCATTTGTTGGATAATAATAAAGGAGGGACCTGGCAATTTCTCTGGTGGACGTAGCCCACACTGGGTGAACCACGTAAATCTATGTCTCTCTTGTATTGTGTGTCTGCCGCCGAGAAGAAGAGACAAGAAAACGCATTATCCGCCAGAGGAGAGGGAAGTACCAAGAAGAAGGGGAAGGCAGATGCCTAATCCAACCATAGAAAGAGAGATGTGTGACCTACGTGCCAGACTAGAGGACATGGAGACAACACAGAGGCGCACAGCCGGTGCTGGGGATCTTAGTGATTCCGAAAGTGAAAATGAGGTCGAACATGAAGGAGAAGAGGTCACAGCAAAAGATGCAGCAAATGAACTCCTAATTAGGGTTGTTGCAAGGATGGGTGCTAAGGAAAAAATGGATATTCTAGTATATGAAGGAAACCTGGATGCCGAAGAGATTCTAGACTGGATTAGAGCTCTGGACACATATTTTGACTATGAAGATGTCGAGGAAGACAAAAAGGTCAAACATGTTGTCACAATACTTAAAGGACATGCATCATTATGGTGGGATGAGCTACAAGCTGACAGACGCTGCAAAGGCAAGCAGAAAATCAAGAGTTTGGATAGGATGATCGTGAAGATGAAGGCAAAATTCATTCCCAGGGATTATCAAATTACTATGTTTCGGAGAATGCAGAATTTGAGACAAAAGATGATGACAGTGAAGGAGTACACTGAAGAATTCTATAGGCTGAACATCAGAGCAGGTCATCGTGAAAGTGATGATGAAAAAGTTGCTAGATATATGAATGGTCTGAGATACGACATTCGGGATGATATGAGCATGATGACCATCCGAACAGTGGAATATGCTTATCAAATGGCTCTAAAGGCTGAAGAGAATCTGAGCCGAAAGCAGGGTCAAAGAGGTTGAGGCAGAAGTCAGCCCAAAGGCAAATCAGTTTCCCAGGATAGAAATCAGAAACCCAAGGAAGAATGGAAGAAACCTCAGACTCAAACTGAGAGAGTTGGAAGCTCATAGAGAAGGAAGTATGCTGATCAGAAAGGAGAGTATGTTGATAACAACATTTTTCCTACTAGAGGTAGAGGAAGAGGAAGAGGTGGAGTGGTGAAATGCTTCACATGTGGAAAGAATGGACACAAATCTTATGAATGTCCAGAAAAAACGAAGGAAGGTAGTGAAACTCACATCATCGAAGCACAGAGGCGGAATGTTGAGGTAGAGGATGTTGAAGGCGAGAGATTGCTAATGATGTGAAAAGTTCTCTTAACACCAGAGAAGGAGGTGGAGAATCCAGTGCAAAGGAACAGTCTTTTTGGACTGCTTGCAAAACCAAGGACAGGGTATGCAAAGTCATTGTGGACAGTGGTATCATAGAAAATCTCGTTTCTACAGAGATGGTAGAGAAGCTAGAGCTGGAGACTATTGAACATCCAAGCCCATACAGAGTTTCATGGCTACAAAAAGGGCATCAGGTAAATGTCCCTAAACAATGTTTAGTTGAATTTAAGATAGGAGGGTATAAAGATGAAATGCTCTGTGATGTCATTCCCATGGATGTTTGTCATTTATTGTTGGGTAGACTGTGGCAATATGACAGGAATGTGATTCATGATGGGAGGAAGAACACATACACCCTAGAGAAGAATGGGAGAACTCACATGTTGCTTCTAATCAAATATAAGGAGGTGAAACCCGAAATAAGTAACATTGTACTTCTCATGAGTGGGAAGGAACTTCTTACAAAGGTTAAGAAGAAGGAGGAACCGCAATTCATTGTGGTCAGGAAGCCAAAGATTGTTTTAACCAGCACAAGGGTAGATGATTTACCAAAAGAGGTTCAGAAACTGTTGGAAGAATTTGTTGACATAGTAGTGGATGAACTACCTCGTTCGTTTCCACTGATTAGAAGTGTGAGTCATCATATTGATCTCGTACCTGGAGCTAGTTTACCAAACAAAGCAACGTACAGATTGACGTCGCAGGAGAATGAATAAGTCAAAAGACAAGTCCAGGATTTAATGGACAAGGGATTGGTTAGAGAAAACTTGAGTCCATGTGTTGTTCCGACAGTGCTCAGTTCGAAGAAAGATGGAGGCTGGAGGATGTGTACTGACTCGAGGGAAATCAACAAGATAACCATTAGGTACATATTTCCTTTGCCAAGGATGGATGATTTGATGGATTGCTTAATTGGGGCCAAATTTTTTTCGAAGATTGATTTGAAAAGTGGATATCACCAGATTCGTATGAGAGAAGGTGATGAATGGAAGACAACCTTCAATACTAATGAAGGGTTGTATGAATGGATTGTTATGTCGTTTGGCTTAACGAACGTGCCAAGTACTTTCATGAGGTTGATGAATGAAGTCCTGAAGGAGTTCATCGGAAAATTTGTTATTGTGTACCTTGATGACATACTGATTTTCAGTAAAATGGAGGCAGAGCATCTGGAACATTTGGCTACTGTGATGCAGAGATTACAGCAAGAGAAGTTGTTGATAAACATGAAGAAATATTCATTCATGAAGACAGAGCTTATTTATTTGGGTTTTGTTATTTTTGCAGACAAGTTGAGGATGGATCCAGATAAGGTCGAGGAAATTAAGAATTGGCCATCACCGAAGAGTATATTTGAGGTGAGAAGTTTTCACAGATTGGCTAGTTTCTACAGGAAGTTCATCAGGAATTTCAGTGGAATTAGTGCACCGATGATAGACACAGTGAAGAAGAGACACAAGTCTTTTCACTGGACGGAAGAGGTTGAGAAAAGATTCAAATTGTTGAAGAATAAAATCACGGAACAACCAATTTTGGTGTTGCTTGATTTCAAAAAGACATTTCAGGTAAAATGTGATGCAAGTGGATTTACAATAGGGGTAGTCTTGAGCCAAGAAGACAGGCCGATAGCATACTTGAGTGAGAAGTTGAATGAAGCGAAAGTGAAATACTCCATGTATGACAAGGAGTTGTATGCTATTATTCAGACATTGAAGAAGTGGAGACACTACTTAATCCCGAAGGAGTTTGTCTTATACAGTGACAATCATGCTTTGCAATTTGTGACTCGACAAGAGAAGTTGAATCAAAGACATGTTAAATGGGTTGAATACATGTAGAATTTTACTTTTGTAATTAAGCATATTTCTGGAACTGCTGACAAAGTTGTTGATGCTTTAAGCAGGAAATGTTTGCTATTGTAGGACTTTGGAGTCAAAACATTGGGTTTTGATGATCTCAAGGACATGTACAGAGATGATCCAGATTTTAAGGAGGCGTATGAAGCAATTGAGAATCCAATTCTTAGGGACAGAGGTCAATGGATAGAATACATGATCCAGGAAGGATTATTGTTTAAAGGTAATCAGCTTTGTATTCCAAAATGCTCCATGACGGAGAATTTTTTGAAGGAGAAACATAGTGGAGGATTGGCCAGACATTTCAGCCATGACAAGACATTCGCAAAGTTGAATGAGTCATATTTTTAGCCAGGAATATGAGAAGACGTCAAGAGATTCGTGGACAGATGCAAAATTTGTCAGCATTCAAAAGGAAAGAGGCAGAATGTAGGTTTTTATCAACCGTTACCCATACCTAACAGGTCGTGGGATGTAGTCAGCATGGACTTCATATTGGGGCTGCCAAGAACACAAAGAGGGTTTGACTCGATCTTTGTAGTGGTACACAGATTTTCTAAGATGGCACATTTCATACCATGTCAGAAAACTAGTGACGCAACTCACATTGCGAATCTATTTTTCAAAGAGGTCATTTGACTTCACGGCTTACCAAGGAGCATAGTTTCAAATCGAGACACCAAGTTCGTGGGACACTTCTGGAGAACCTTATGGAAAAATCTAGGAACAAACTTGTCGTTTAGTTCAGCTTATCATCCTCGGACAGATGGACAGACGGAACTTGTGAATAGAAGTTTGGGAGACTTGTTGAGGAGCTTGGTGACAGAACACCACAGTCAGTGGGACAACATATTACCACAAGAAGAGTTTGCTTATAACGACTCGCTTAATAGGAGCACAGGACAGAGTCCATTTCAAATTGTTTATGGGATGCATCCAAGAGGAGTTTCTGAAGTGAGAGATTCATAACAGAATGCAACTAGGAGTGCTAGTGCAGAAGATTTTGTAGAAGAAATGAAGGAACTTCACAGCTAGGTGAAGAAGCGATTGCAGAACTAGAGCCAAGAGTATAAGTGCAGAGAACATCAACATAAGAGACAACTTCAATTTGAGGTTGGTGATTTGATTCCATCACATCTGAGGAAGGAAATATTCCCCAAGGGGACATATAACAAACTGAAGATGAAGAAGATCGGACCATGTAAGGTCTTGAAGAAATTAGGTGCAAATGCTTATGAGATTGAATTACCCGATGGGATCGGAATTTCTCCAATATTCAATGTCTCAGATTTGTACCCATATAAAGATAATGAAGCATAAGCAGGTAGTGAACAACCAAAGGTTCAGTGGGCTAAACAGATGCCAGTTGTAGAGAAGCCACAGATGGAAAGCATACTGGACAAAAGAGTTAGCAAAAGGACCAGAAGAAAGGAATACTTTGAATAATTGGTCAAGTGGAAAGGACATCCAGTTGAAGATGCTAGTTGGAAGAATGAAGCAAAGATTAAAAATCATGGACAGACCGTGCAAGATCTCATGGACAGGAGCCCATGAAAATTTTCAAGAGAGGGAGAAGCAAGCGTGGGCAACGCCAACGCATTTTGGCATGTGATAAATTGTTTGAATGTTTTTGAAGTGGATACGCCAGACTTAAATGAGATAGTTAAAGAGAGGCATACTTCTTGATTTGTAAATAGAGCTTGAGTGTCCTGCTCTCATCTGTATTAGGTGAGGGAATTTATGTTAATGAATGTAAGTAGGTAGAATTGAATTCCTAGATTAGACAGTTTTAGGAGCGAAGAGGGAAATGGGATATAGACACCCTCTGTTGTATTATTGTAACAATAAGCAGCATTGTGATTATGAGAGAGCAGAGAGCAAGGAGAGCAGAAAAACTATGTAGAAGAACCCATGTACAGAAATTCTGAGATTAATATATGAAGTTTGATTCAGAATGATGGCGTTCAAATACTTTTTGTGTATGCATGATTGAATGTTCTGCTCACGATTGTTTAATATTTGTTATACATTTTCTTTGATGTGTGAATGTATGATTTCATATTTAATGTCTGAAATCTGAAGAGAGGGAGAGTGAAGAATGAGTTTCAATTGTTTCTCTGTCTGAGCAAGAGGTTTCCTGCAAGGAGTGCAGTGAAGTTGTCCGCAAGGCGTGCATTGACAAGAGTCCAGAGTTCCATCTCTAAAATCTCAGAAGAGATAAAGTTATTCTCATTCTCACAGAAGTTCAAATTGAGCACAGGAGTTGTGCAAGGAGTGTGCAGGCTAAGTGAAGTCTCAATGTTTGTAAACTGAGTGAAGTTGTTGGAAGACTGTTATCGCGGAGAGTGCGCAGAGTCTAAGAGTCCGATACTAGGAAGTATTGAGGAATTTCCGCAAGGAATGCGCGCAAGAATTTTCCCCAAGGACTTGGGAATTTTTCAATCAATCTCAAGAGGGCTAGTGCTTGAAGTATTGGAAGGAGGTGCAATGTAGGTGTTTTGCAGGAGGACAAGTTCCATAAGAAGAACACCTTGTTTCATTTCGCAGAAATCACCACGGAGGAAATTGACGGTCGGATTTCTCCGTGGAGAATTCACGAGGTCCCGGAAGCCATCTGATCTTACAGGGGAGCGAGAAGGTTACGAAAGAATTCGTCGAGCGTAAAGATAGAGAGAAAATGGGTCGTTGAATCACTTGCAAAATCGGGTCTCGGGGATTCACGAGTTGAAAGGTCGAAGTCTTTGCATCAAAAATCGCGAGGTCGTGAGGTGAAAAGTCCCGAGATAGTGAAGGAATCTAAGCCATTCACCGGAAGAAAGACATGTGTCGCGAGATAATCCATATCGGGGACTCAAACATCAAAGGTCAGAAAGGGAGGTCATTCAACTTCGTGAGTGGCGAAGCTGCGAAGTGGATCAGGGTCATCCAGCAAAGGGGGACAAGTGTCAGAGATCAGAGGATCTTGCAAACTCGGAGGTTCGCCGGGTGAGAGCCCAAAATTTGGGTGCTCGAAGTAGCGAGAAGTGAAGCCGTGAAGTGTCGAGAGCCAGCATGAGGGACACATGGTAGAAATACACGGTGGGGCCCGAGAAGTGGACCAGCGGTAACACGTTAGATATACGGAGGAGTCAACACCCTGTTGACCTCTCGCGTCTCGGGTAGTCGGGAGAAAAGGGAACAAAGGTTCGAGCCTTTGACTCGCAAAGTCACGAGAAGGGAGAACAAAGAAAGAAAGGTCAAATATCACCTCTCGGGGGTTCGGGAAAGAAGGTACCAAAGGTTGAACCTTTGAACTCGCGAAGGTGCGAGAGGCGAAAGGCGCTAGTGCTTAGCCTAGCCGGTGGTCGCGCAAGGAGGGCACTGAAGAAAGAAAGGGCTATCCCCATTTCGCAATCTCGGGTATCACGAGATTTGAGGGAAAGATTCAGGAGCCACGGCCCCCAAAATCATGAGATTGTGAGCTGGGAGAGAGGACCAGTGGGTTGATAAATTGCAGATTCCAACAAGGAGTTGAAAGAGCCAATCCGGCTCGAAGGGCATATATAATGATTTTGTGAGCGGATCTCGGTCCTGAGGGGCCGATAGGTCTACACCAAGATTTCTTTTAGCTAGTTGCTTCCTGGTAAAGGCCAAAGGTCGACCCTCTTGCATAAGGACAACACCAATTCCTTTCCCTAAGGCATCACATTCCAACACAAAGGTATTTGTGAAATCGAGAAGGGTGAGGACTGAAGTGGTGCACATGGCCATCTTCAAGGTTTGAAAAGATTGAGTATCGGTTGGAGTCCATGTGAAACAGTTCTTTTTTAGGAGAGAAGTGAGAGGTGCTGCAATCTTCCCACAATTCTTAACAAACTTGTGATAATACCCTATTAAGCCTAGAAATCCACACAAGCTCTTAAGAGTCTTAGGGTGAGGCCAGTCTTGCATAGCTTCAATCTTTTTAGGATCCAGCCTGATGCCATCTTTGCCAACCAGATGACCCAATTATTCTACTTCTGAGGCGCCAAAAGCACATTTAGATTGTTTCATGAAAAGTTGGTGCTGAGAGAGTAGATGGAGAACTTAATCCACATGAGCAAGATGGTATGTCCAGGTTTTTCTATAGATGAGGATATCATCAAAGAAAAATAAGACAAAATGGCATAGAAAAGGATGGAAGACATGATTCATGAGGCTTTGGAAGGTGGAGGGGGCATTACACAATCCAAAGGGCATGACCAAAAACTCATAGTGGCCCTCATGAGTTCTAAAGGCAGTCTTGGGAATATTTTCCTCTTTCATACGTATCTGGTGGTAGCCCGAACGAAGATCTAGTTTAGTGAAGAATTGGGCACCACTCAATTCATCCAGGAGGTCATCAATGACAGGAATGGAGAATTTGTCTTTGATGGTAAGTTTGTTGAGGGCACGGAAGTCATGACACATTCACCAAGAACCTTATTTCTTCAAGACCATGACCACAGGAGACGAATAGGGGCTTGTACTAGGGAGGATAACGCCTGCAGTAAGGAGTTCTTGGACCATTTTCTCAATTTCATTTTTTTGGTAAAAGGGGTGACGATACGGACGGATATTGGGAGGAAGGCTTCCTATAAAAGGGGAATGGAATGATCATGAAAACCACGGGAAGGAGGGAGGCCTTGGGGAGTGGAAAATACCAATTGATGTTTGGAAAGGATGGCTTGGAGGTCATGCGGTACCGAGGGTGTCTCTGTTGCTTGTATGGCATGGAGTTCGGCGATAACACTAGAATGACCCTTTTTGAGCAGCTTTTCCATGTGATGGGAACTAATGATATCAGGTGAACTGGTGGTGATGCCTTGGAACTTATATTGGTGGCCCTCCTGGTCGAATTGCATGGTTAAGTCATTAAAATCCATGAGAATTAGACCCAAAGTCCTTAGCGATTCTGCACCCAACACAATGTCACAACCTCCCATGTCGATAGAAAACATATGGGATTTTAGGTGGTAGTCACCAATTTGGAGACGCACATTTTCACATTTTCATTGGTGTTGGCACTACAAATGCAACTTAGGAACAAGAACGAAGGAATTGGTATTTCCACTGCAACTTATACCGATACTGCAAATGCAACGACAACTGGTACTTTAACTACAACTGCAACTTAGGGGTTTTATGAGGAAACCCTAATTTTTCAAACTTCAAATTTTGGAATTATGATCCAGGGACTAGATGCGTTGGGCTGAGGCGAGTTTGCTAGAGATGGCTATTTCAGAAAATTCCAATTTTAACCCCTTGAAAATTGACCTGCGCAAATTTGGACTGGTACTTCTGGTACTGGTTTTGGTTTCTTGGTTTTCTAGTTTTTGGGTACCAATCAAAACTAGGGTTTGTCTTTCCAGAGATTATGGCCACTGAAAAGGTGCACTCAAGCTGCCAAAGGGTGCGCTAGGGTATGGTGCACTTTCCTAGATGTTTTTTAGTCATAAATTCCTCTTCAGTAAAAACCCCTAATTTCCTTGTACGACAACAATGACATTTTTAGATACCCAATGAAAGGTGCTCTATTCAATCAATCTCTGATACCATGTTAAATTTAGAGTTGTTATTAGGTTCTTTTCAATTTTCTAGAGAATTTCCAAAACAACAGGATAAGTAGGATCACTGAAAGAAACACAATCAAAAGGTACATGGCATTTTATCCTAGGAAACCCTCATGGGGGAGAAACCCCAGCAAAAACTTCCCCAATAATAATTTACAATACAATGCCAAGACTTAAGACCAAACCATCAAGAATAGACTAGTATTGAGCATGCTCCTCTCTCTCCTTCTTCTTGCAACTGTAGCTACCCTCAAAATATGTGCACTAGAAATGTGAGTGACTGTGTGAACAAATGAGGTGTCATTCTCACTTGTAAATGTTATTTAGGAGGTGTTAGGGTTATGTATATTCACTTAGTAGGGCCAACTTCTTCTAAGAGTGGTTAGAACCACTTTATAAACCCTAGGGTCCAACTTTACAAATACCACCATATAAATATGGTTTGACCAATCCACAAAAGGGAATTTGGTCTTATACAAGACCCGACATGATCAATCCACAAAAAGGGATTTTATCTATAATATAATAACTCAAATATAATTAGAATATTCTTTGAAGTTACAATATTTCAACAGTTTTGACCATAGTATAATATGTGGGTCTTGCGGAACTAGATTTCCCATCATTATCTAAGGCCTCAGTTGAGGTACTTGCCCCATGAAAATAGTCACAAGAATGGAGCCATATCCAACCGACCTTTTCTTCCTAGTCTTACATCAATTCAGTTGAACCTTCATGTTCGCTAAATCTCCATCACATCTGTTAGAAAGAGTGGGCTCTAGAGACATCAGGGCCACCTGTATGTTTGAATTCCCAAGTGCAATGTTGTCTACCCTGTTTCTCGATTTATGTTGAGAAAAATAGTTTTGAGGGTGTTAGAACTCTGTAAATTTTGTTTGGATGATAGACAAACGATAGAATACATGATCCAGGAAGGATTACTATTTAAAGGTAATCAGCTTTGTATTCCAAAATGCTCCATGAGGGAGAATTTGCTGAAGGAGAAACATATTGGAGGATTGGCCGGACATTTCGGTCATGACAAGATGTTCGCAAAGTTGAATGAGTCATGTTTTTGGACAGGAATGCGAGCAGATGTCAAGAGATTCATGGAAAGATGCAGAATTTGTCAGCATTCAAAAGGAAAGAGGAAGAATGCAGGTTTTTATCAACCATTACCCATACCTAACAGGTCGTGGGATGCAGTCAGCATGGACTTCATATTGGGGCTGCCAAGAACACAAAGAGGGTTTGACTCGATCTTTGTAGTGGTACACAGATTTTCTAAGATGGCACATTTCATACCATGTCAGAAAACTAGTGACGCAACTCACATTGCGAATCTTTTTTTCAAAGAGGTCATTCAACTTCACGTCTTACCAAGGAGCATAGTTTCGGATCGAGACACCAAGTTCGTGGGACACTTTTGGAGAACCTTATGGAAAACGCTAGGAACAAACTTGTCGTTTAGTTCATCTTATCATCCTCAGACAGATGGACAGACGGAAGTTGTGAATAGAAGTTTGGGAGACTTGTTGAGGAGCTTGGTGACAGAACACCACAGTCAGTGGGACAACATATTACCACAGGCGGAGTTTGCTTATAAAGACTCACTTAATAGGAGCACATGACAGAGTCCATTTCAAATTGTTTATGGGATGTAGCCAAGAGGAGTTTCTGAAGTGAGAGATTCTTAACAGAATGCAACTAGGAGTGCTAGTGCAGAAGATTTTGCAGAAGCAATGAAGGAACTTCACAGCCAGGTGAAGGAGCGATTGTAGAACTCGATGTTGTGGGGTATTCTACCCTACGGACTAATAAGCTAGGGCTCTAAACTTATACGCAGATCATGACCCTTAAGATTTAACTTTTAACCTTCTACCCAAAATCTCAAC
>JZKD02S1510742.1:0-10616 GCA_000966675.3 Picea glauca | reverse complement strand
TATTGTGTGATGTTGCTCCTCTCGAAGTTTGTGATGTTCTTTTGGGCCAACCTTATTTATGGAAATGTCATGTTGTATATGAGTCTTGGCCTCGTAGTGTTATTATTACTTTGAACAAGAAATTGTATAGGATACCCGAGGCAGTCCCACCTAGTGTTATTTCCTTGATATTTGCTAAGCAATGCAGGAAGGTCATCTCTCAGATGGGGAAGTTTGTCTTCTTCGTGATTCGCTCTCAGAATAAGCGAAAGATCGCAACCACATCCAGGATCTTTGTGACCGACCTCTCCACACAATAGAAGCAAGTAGATAAGTTCATGGAAGAATACTCAAATATCTTCTCCTCACTTATCGAGGTACCTCTGCACTGCTAGGTCAAGCACCCCATCGATCTGACCCTCGACGCACTGCTACCCAACGGGCCAGTCTATCGCCGCTCTCTGTTAGGGAATGAGGAGATCAAGCGACAGATCCAAGAATTGCTCCATAAGGGGCACATCCATCCCAGCTCATCATCACCTTGCGAGATCCCAATCGTGCTAGTACAGAAGAAAGATGGAACCTGACGACTCTGCATTGATTACCGGGCTTTGAATAAAATCACAGTCAGAAACTGGTACTCAATTCCCCGAATCGACAACCTCCTTGATCAACTCACGGGGCCCAAATACTTCAGTAAGATTGATATGAAGTCTGGCTACCACCAGGTCCCGATAGAACAGACAAATGTATGGAAAACCACCTTCAAGTCAAAGGAAGGCCTTTTTGAATGGTTGTTCATGCCCTTTGGTTTGACAAATGCTCCAACCACTTTCATGAGGATGATGGACGATATCATGCGACCATTCACCAATACTTTTGTAGTGGTGATCTGGATGACATTCTCATTTACAACAAGACTTGGGCTGAACACTTGCAACATATTCAACAGGTTTTGCACACCCTGTGATAGCACAATCTGTATGCCAACTTGGAAAAATGCTCCTTCAGCATGGACATGATCCATTACCTAGGTTACATAATTGATCAGCATGGCCTACATGTGGATCCAACCAAGATCCAAGTCATCCATGATTGGCTAACCCCAACCACACTCACTGAGCTTCGGAGCTTCTTGGGCCTTGCTAATTTCTACCGCAGGTTCGTGTTGGGATTCTCCCATATTGCATGGGCTCTTATCTAAATAACCAGGGGTGGTGGTAAGGAGAAATTTGCATGGGGCCGGTCCCAACAACAAGCGTTCAACGATTTGAAGCAGGGCTTGTGCTCATCCCTAATACTTTCACTACCAGACCTGCAACAACCCTTTGAGATCGAGACAGATGCTTCAGACTATGCGGTGGGCGTCATTCTCTCTCAGCACGACCACCCCGTGGCCTATCATAGTGAGACACTATCAGATGTTGTCCGTAAGTACCCTACTTACGACAAAGAAATCTACTCCATTGTGCAAGCCTAACGTTAGTGGAGACATTACATTCTTGGGAAGGAGACAGTCATCCACACTGATCATAAGCCATTGCAGTTCATGGAGACACAAGGAAAATTGCAGAATGATCGCCATCATAAGTGGTCCACATACTTGCAGGAATTCCACCTCAACATCAAGTATAAAATAAGAATCACGAATCATGTCGCTGATTGCCTCAACATATTGCCAGTCATGACACTCACCATGGTGCTAGACTTATGCCGCCATGAAAGTTTTGGATGGCCCCAACTCTATGAGACAGACCCAGACTTCGCCACCACCTACCAAATGTTGGGTGCAAACGTAGTTGTCGATAATTTCCATCTTCAGGATAGGTTGTTGTGTTGTCTGGGCCATATCTGTGTTCCATCAAGCGAGCGAGTGAAGTTGATCTAGGAAGCCCACTATAGTCGGGTGGCAGACACTTTAGCGTCGAAAAGACAATGGTGATGCTACAAAAACATTTCTACTGGCTGAAACTTCGACAGTAGGTCAACAAGTATATCAGGTCCTGCACTGCCTACACTATTGCCAAACCGACCACTAAGAAACAGGGCCTGTACACCCCTCTTCCTACTCTTGACAGGTCATGGGAATCCATCTCAATGGACTACATGTCGGGCCTCCCATCCACTAAGTGGGGAAATGACTGTGTTTTTGTGGTTGTTGATCAGTTTTCTAAGATGGCGATTCTAGTTGCCTGCAAGAAGAACATCATAGAAGAGGCCACTTCTAAGATCTTCTTTGAACGAGTTTGGGTACATTTTGGAATCCCACAAACCATTGTCTCAGATTGGGACAACCGATTTCTCAGCACATTTTGGTTGAGCCTCTGGTCACTGTTGGACACCAAGCTCACCAAATCCACGACCTTCCACCCCCAGACAGATGGCCAAACTGAGGTCGTCAATCGAATGATTGTGCATATCCTTCACATGTATAGTTCAAAGCACCCTCGCACATGGGATGAGAGCCTTCCCTATGTCCAACATAGCTACAACCGAGCCCTGCATAACTTAACCGACCACAACCCCTTTCAGGTGGGGTTGGGATTCCAACCATTGGGTCCCATAGATGTTGCACTTCCCTTTGTGGTCACCTCGACCGAATCATCTCCTACTCAAACTAAAGCTGACAAAGCCACCCAGTTCATTGAGCGGATCTAGCACATCCACCAACAGGTTCAGGATATCCTACAAAAGTCCAACGACAAGTTTAAGCAATGCCATGATCAACATCGAGTGCCACATAAGTTTCATGTGGGTGACAAAGTTTGGTTGCACTTGCAGAAAGAATGCCTTACAGGACCCCATCGGAAGCTTCGCCCACTCTGTTATGGGCCGTACACTATCACCAAGGCCATGGGGGATAATGCTTTTGAGCTCAGCATTCCTCCTTTCCTTGGCCTGCACGCAATGTTCAATGTGGATCTCCTTTGCCCTTATTTCCCACCATTATTGGACACCTCAGACGTAGCAGAGCAGTTGTCACCAACATAGCTCAACCTCGATTGCATACAACATGCATCCAATGATTAGATTATGGACACACAGATCAAGGGCACTCGACAACAAAGGATCCAACTTTATCAAGTCGTCAAAGCAGGGCAGCTGCTGCACCAAGGCAAGTGCCTCAGCCGGGGCCAAATTCAGCAGAAATTTCCTCATTTGATGGGGGAAATCAACACAATGGAGACCATTGCTTCCTAAGGAGGGAGGATTGATTCAGGTGGATATCGATGGCCACCCACCTTTTCCAACTGACTCAAAACAATTTTCTGACAATTTTGGCAATTTACTATTTTTAGTAGTTTTAACTTCCAGGGCCATTTTGAGGGCCTAAATGAAGGTTTTTCGGGACCGAGCTTCGGCATGATAGCTAAAGGCATGATCAAGCCCCCAAAATGAATCTCCTCGACGATACCTTTCTAACGGGCTATCATAATCCTAAAACAGAGATCATATGCAAAAGTTACAACCCCGAGAAGTTGATGTACTAACTTACCCAGACGAGGCCCACATGAATTTTGGTGCTTCATCTCCTAGGGTTAGATTTTTGGATGTCTAGGGTTTTTGGCATTCTTGTTTATTGTAAAAAGGCCTTTAGATCCTCATTGTAATCATCTTCTTGCGAATGAGCGCAACCGTCACATCTCTTCTCAGAGATAAGCCGCCACCATTCTAGCAAGCTTGTTTCCGCTGCATTTTACAGTTTCAACTTATTTCCTTATTGAATAGAAAACCAGTTTTATTGTATCTCTATTATTTTTTGTTAAGCACCTGTTAATAATCTGTAGTCATTTCGTTCTGTTCATAAAATTCGGATCAATGGCCAATAGAGATATGTTGAACATACGGAAGACTTTAATTATCTTCATGCTCCTCTACAATCTTGTCGACCTGCTTTTGTTGGATAGAAACATCTTGGGCCGAGGTTGTAGTGGTTGCAATGAACTTATGTTCACCATTTGACTAGACCATGAAGAGGGAAAACTTTGTGGTCTGATAGATTATGTTGCGACATTGATTTTCCGAGATCAATGAAGTGACAGTAGTTGGAGCTACTTCTTGTACCATGTAGAGTTGACCTCCTAGAGTAACAATGACACTACAAGGCTGAGACTCATAGATAATGTGGCATTTTCCACATATGTGGTTGTCCCAAAAGAACATCACAAACTTCAAGTGGGGAAACATCACACACTACCTCATCCTTAAAGGGCTTGGTACCATAGAACATGCGACACTTTTGGCTGACACGGATGTTTCACCTCCGACTTAATCATCTGATGTTGTATGGTTGGGGGTGTGGCATCATTGGTAGCTTCAATATCCTGAAAACCTTGGTTGAGATCATGTTCTTTTGACTCCTGTAATCAACAATGAAATGTAGTGGCGTCCCCTTTACCCACATATGCAAGTGGAAGTGACGCTCCCCCTCCTCAAGCTCCTATGGTTCTTCTAGTTGTATTGTTGTGGTTGCAATGGTAGTTGTGGGTTCTGCATTGATGGTCCATTTCCCTTTATCTTGCTCTGAATCAAAGTCTGAGTAAGGTTCTAATTCTTTTTAGTTGAGCTCAACCACCAATGATTTTTTCGAGCGACATTCATCGGTGTTGTGCCAGGGGATTTTGTGGAACTCACACCACTTTTCAGTGTGTTTCTTAAGCTTCTTGTTACCCTTCTTTGCATATGTCTTAGACTGCCTCTCATGAGGTTGAACTTCCTTTCTTATTTGTCCTTTATTTTCTGAGTTAGGGTTTCCTTTACCATGCTTCTATTGTTTCATATTTTCAAACCTGAACTCCCATTTACTTCGCTGCTTGAATTTATGCTCGATTTTAATTGCATATCGATAAGTAGCTCCTAGTGAGGAAATGTCCGAGAAATTCATCTTTGTTTGGATGTACCTATGCAGACCACTGCAATACTTCAAGACCAAGTGTCGCTCAAAGTCTTTTGATACCCATATTTGAGCGCAGGTATGAAAGATGTTAGTGTACTCCAACATCATCTGGTCTATTTTCTGACTCAAAGTCATCCATCTCATATACTGGTCATCATAGTTTCCGACAGGGTAGAACTCCTCCTTTAGAGCATCTACAAAGGCCACCCGAGTGGGTTCTCTTCTAAATGGTGTAGATTCACCCACGGTGTACCTCTCCCAATAACCTTCCCACCAAGCTTTGACATGGGGAAGGGCTTTAAGGAGTGCAAAGGTGATCTTTTCACTGTCGATTTTTTTTTGGACAGAGTAATAACTTTCTAGCAGCTTCAACCATTTTTCTAGAGCATCTACATCTATATGGCCTTCAAATAAGGGGATATCAAAATTGACTTGTACCTTGAAGGGTGTCGCACCTCTGAAATGGCTACTTATCGAAGATGCCTCAGTCGTTGTCGTCGATAGTATTTGAAGGATTTGAGCAAAGTTTTCCACCATCTCATTCCTCTGTCGCGTGAGGGCTTACTCAAGCAATGTCTCAAAAGGATCTCTTGCTCTGTCATCTCTCTTTTCTTCCGCCATGGGAGGTTGCTTGGGTTGGCGAGAGCAGTTGTACGCAATTGAAACTAGCTTGAGACCCAGCTGTCTATATCGTAACCTCGTCGAGGACCTGCTCTCAGAAACGGCAAGGAGCGGACTGCTCTAATACCACTGATCTGGATTATGCTGAGAATGAAATGAGACAAAAACAAAAATATAGCAGAGAACATATAAATACAGTGAAACCCAACTTTTATTAATGAATAAGATAGAAAAACATTGTAGAACACAAACTGACAGAATGGGGTAGCTTATCTCTGAAAAGAAAGAGATGTTGGCTATGCTTCATTCACAACAAGCTTTACATCACACTCCATTGCATGCTTAAAGGGCCTCCTTCACCTCAATTATATATGAGAGAGTCAAAAGAGAACAATTCCCATGATGCATGTGGGATAAATTGGTCTAAGTTTATAAAATGTCATAGGCATGTAAAACACTAGGACTTCCTAGGTGGTCACCAATCCCAGTACTACTCTAGCCCAAACACGCTTAATTGCGAATTTCTAATGGGATCTGATGTATTAACGCTATGTTGTAGGCATGTACATAAGACCATTAGGAAATCATTACATGATGTCTGTAATTAACAAATGAAGATGGCATTACATTTTATTCCCCATCAAATGGGTGAATATCACGGTTTATCAAAACCATAGGCTTGAAATATTGATTCAGTGGAAAAGGTGGATGGCCACCGAGATCCACCTGGATCATTTATTTACATAAAATAAGTTTGCTATGGTTTTACAATAGTTCTGAAATATATATTTATTAAACTAAAATTTTGATAATTATAAAAATATTTTTCAACTTTTATAAATATTGTATTCCAATTTTTTGATTAGCAAAGGATAATGATATATGACTAATTTTATTTGGTTTAAAAATTATTTGTCAGAAATTAAAAATATCTACATTTTTCACAAATTGTCAAGTAGTCACATAAGATATTGTATTTGTCATTTCCATAAATGAAAATAAATGCACTGCCATATTCAAAATTGAAAATAGGCATTGTCTAATTGTACTACGTTTTGGCCCTTTTCACCGGAATCCAACAACATAAATCTGCATGAAATCATAATATTTTGTTGTTTAAATTGCATTTCTAAATGCAGAAATGTATTCGACGTGCTAAAAACCTTTGGGGCACTCAGATTATACATAATTAACCACTCAAATTTGCAAATCCAACAATTTCTCACCGAATTTTGGATAAAATTGAATAGAAAATATCCTCGGAAAAGGGCCAAAACATAGAACAATTAGACTACGACATTGAAAATATAATTTTTAATTACAATATATAAGTGTTTATCTATTATTTCATTCCCCAAAATAGTCTATGTGGGAATTCGTGCATTTTTCAAATTACTCCGTGAATCCCTCTCGGTCCTGCGTGAGCTTAATGGAATCATTGACAAAAAGTTAAGTTTATGATCTATTTACAATGGTCACCAAAACTTGCAATTGACGTTGAGCAATCGAATTATTTTAGAGATAAACAAGTTCTTCCTTCAGAATTTTCTCCACATTGAACTTGAGGAACCTCCATTTTATCAAGTCTATGGTGTATTTGAAATATCCATTTTTGGTGTTGGCCATGTCGCTACCCTCTTTCTTAATATATTTTTTTAGAGGTACAAATTCGCTTGCACTTGGTTGTTGCACTACACCGGTGTATTCCCATTTACATTTATAAAAATAACACATCTCCAAGGTTTTCAGGGGCTTTTCACAAGAAGGGCATACATGATCACAACTGTCCATAATTGCCTTTAGAAAGTTTGCAACAAACACGTACTATATGCATTGCAGGTATGAGTACCACATGCACCGACGAATGTGATCCCTAAGTTGAGGATATTTGTCCTTGCAGAGTCCTTCTTTCTATTATCACCTATAGATGTCTTACACACCCTATAAAATATGAGGTCCATAATATTTATATTTCTTAACATTGTGTGTTTTGTAATATTTATTAATAATATTTAATTATATGTATATACAAATAGGAACCTTCACTTCCTCACTTTGTTTGGGGAGTTTAGCTTATAGTAAATGCTTTTGACATTTCATATATCTTATCAATAACAATTTTAACGCAAGCATTCATCTACCATAGTGGATCTAAATGAATCTATTTACATTTTTTTTGTTTTTAATGGGTAAATTGCCTCTTCTACATACGATATCTATAAACCATTGACTTATCTTTTTTTTCTTTTTTTTGTAAGTGAGTATAAGTAACTATATTACTGCAAAAATTATGATACAAAAAAAGGGGGGCCTCCTGGTTTTCCTAGTAGGAAACTAGACCAGGGGTTCCCGAGTTGCACTACTGATATATTTGAGGGGAGAGACTGGTCTTCCACCAGGGGAAACCGGGCCAGTCCCACCATAACCAGTTTTAAAAGAAAAAGAAACATTAACATAAAAGGAAGACAGATGCTACACCAACCTACTAGGCCCGATAGGGTCGCGACCGCACTAACCATTCGACTAACCATTCACTAGTCCAGGACAATGATGTTTTTCTCCCCACCATCTGCTTGGCTCTTGTTTTCCTCCTTCTTCGGATCGTGCGAGTCTTCCTGATGTGGGATGGCACTTCGTAGCCATCGGCTGGTGTGATATCCATGTGGTGGACATAATGCAGATAGAGGTGAAATTGAGCAGCCAACCACTCCATCTTAGATTTCTGGTCCTTCTCGACCTCAACTAACAGTTTGGTGATGGTTTCCAAGCTGTTGATGCGATTCAGGCTTTCTTCCAACATCTTCTTAAGTTCCTTGTTATCCTCTCGTCTAGCGTCTTTTGTTTCCATAATCACTTACCAATCATCATCTTAGTTATCCATGCCATCTCCATTGTTTTCTGGTATAGGGTTTCCCTGGGCTGCGTGCCCCCCAGATCAGTTACCCAGTCCGCTTCCTGTGCCAGTGCATCCCATGATTTGACTTTGCTTTTTTCTTTTATTTCCTTTTCCCAGCAGGTAATGGTCTCTTTTCCTTTTGGTGTTACCGAAGTTTGGAAGGTGCCCTCCACCTCTTTTGTCGTCGGCTCCATTCTTGATATCCGTCGTGGACTATTCAGGACTTCCTTTCCAAGGGGGTTTCTCTTCCTGTGCGTTCACTTCATTCTCACCATCCCATTGGGTCTGTTGCAGCTCCTTTGCTGGTTATTCATCCTGTACCTCCCTTCACAGAGGTTCTTTTTTTCCCTATCCTTGTATCTGTGGTAGTCCTTGATATTGTACTTCTTCTGATTGCGGTTTTTTCTGCCATCGTTCCTCTTATTGGGCTTCTTCTGCTGCACGCTTGTCCTTCCAATCATGGCTTTCCCATATTGGTAATCCCTCCCAATATTTATTCTGATTGCGGTTCGTATGATCATGATGACTCACCTTTTATCCTTGTATAGGTCCTTGTCCCTGCTCGTATGAGATCCTACTATGTTGTTGTTCATATATGTGCTTTGGCATGGAGGATCAGGTATGGACCATGTCACTCCCTCATGCCTTATGTCATTCATTATATGCGGTTTGTCGTCTGTACTTTCCCTCATGCTTTCTCCTCTCTTCTTTCTATCACTAGGATCTTGTTGTCGTACTCTCGCCTGCTATTGATGCTAATTCTGCATGTTGATTGGTGACTGAGTGTTCGACAATCATATCCTACCTGGGTTCCACATGCTCGCCCCTTAGCCTTGCGCTGCCCTTGCTTAACCTGCCTTCACGGTCTTCTGTTGCTAGTTGGATGTAGTCTGTTATGAGTTGACCATTCAAGATGATGATCTAGGTAGTATCTAGTTCCGGTCCCTCCTTATCTTCCCCCTCATTGGCTAGTCTGTCCGCCGGGCCATTCGCCGACCTGCGGACCTAGCACAACTACACTGTGTTCAGATTTTTAAGATGCTCCTAGATTTTTTGTAGGGAGAGGGCCAAGTGCCAGTGTCTCTGAACCTTGCCCACTATGGTTCCATTATGGAGTCTCTTCATCGTGTTGATGACCAGGGTGGAGTCACCTTCCATGATTGTGTTTGTCACCCCTTCGCGCCTGAGGATTTCAAGGCCAAGTTCTAGAGATCCAAATTCTGCTGCATTGTTGGTTGAGTTTCCCATACTCCCACTGTACAGTCAGATGATGTTACCACCACTGTCTCTGATAGCCCTTCCCATCCCTACCATTCCTGGCTTGCCTTTTGTCGCCCAGTCAAAATTTAGTTTGAGGAACCCCAACGAGAGGGGTCCAGTTGCGGTCTCCTATTTGGATTTGCGGATCCCGCACAACCGTTGAGTTGTTGTGCCCATCCTCTAGGTAAAAGAACTCCAGGATGCAGGTGTCCCGGTCACTGAGTTGCGTTGTTTTCTTCTTGCAGTTGCGGCTCTGCACCGTTTCTCGTATTTGTGATATTATTGCCTCCTTGAGCTTTCCTTCCGGTAGGCCTTCATTCGTGAAGATGCGTCGATTCCTTTATTTCCATATTGCTCAGATTATCATCCCCGACGTTAGTTCCCAGCAGAGGTTCAACATTTCGATTTCGCTGTAACTCTCATTCCAATTGTTGATGGTTGCCCCAGATATTATTGGATTGGCGAGATATACCGACTGCCCAGTCCCATAACTCTATTGTGTAACTACATTCATCAAGGAGGTGATTGGTTGTTTCCTCCTTGGCTTGATAGAGGTGGCAGCGAGATGGACCTATATAACCCTTTTTCCTGAGATTTTCCTAGGTTATAATTCTGTTGTGGAGTACTAACCATTCGAACAGTTTGATTTTTGGCCATTGGGGGTTGCTCCAAATCTTTCCCCACTGTTGCACCAAGTCCTCCTCATCCTGGTCCATGATGTATTATCGTGCTTCTTTTAAGTTGAATTCCCACCATTTTTCCTGCCCCACCTTAATTGATCCTCATCCTCTGAGACTGCAATTTTCCTTTTCCCCAGTTCCTCTTCCACCTCTTTCATTTGGGTTGTGATACGATCTCTATTTTGGGGGTTGAGTTTATCCCAGGTCCTCCATCTATCGCTATCAGTTCTTTGCTTCCAATAGTGATGGATTTTTGTTTTACCTTGCGCTGTTATTTCCTATT
>JZKD02S1510741.1:97504-159515 GCA_000966675.3 Picea glauca | reverse complement strand
AACTCATAAGCCTACAGCTTATACAAAACTTGGCTCACCAGCCTATAGAACATATTTACAATTCTTTTGCATATAACATGATCTGTAACGGGGCTCGGCCTTGGGGACACTACAACTCCACTGGGGTTCTTCACTTCAATTTTCCCTATGTAGGTGGCTAGAACCTCCTTTCTTACTTATTTGGTTTCGCAGGTCACCCAACTAGTCTTTCTGGAAATCCAATTTGGGTATTTAGTCCCTCCACACTCTAGAAACCATCAATTTTCATGTTTTATGTCATTTTACAGAATCCACATGACTTTCGAAGAGACATTCACGCTGAGGTGTGCCATTAGCATTGTCACTCCATTCAATTTCTACGAAGTTAGCACTGTTCAGTGAACATATTTTTCATAAACCTGCTATGTTCAAATTTTCTCCTAGGTTAAGGGTGTCCCACATCCCCCTTCCCTTGCTGGGATTTAGTTTTTCATGTTTTGCACTTTGCAAATTTGAAAGCCTCTTCTTTCAAGTTTCATTCTTTCCAGATTAATTAGCTCATCTAGTTAATTGGGGCAGATAAAACAAACCATCACTTTGATTATCATACCACATGGATGGCTAGTTGGACATTTGAATTCTTAGTTAGAGTTATTTCAACAATCATTTTGTATTTGTTTTCTTTTGAAAGCATGAAAACCTCTTACTCATATACTATTATGCTCTTCACTTCACACTCTCTCAAGTGATCTTAGTGAATCAAAATGGGTTGGATAAGTCATTTTTTCACTATATTGCATCTAACAAGCATAGGAAATAAATAAGAATATGAAGTAAGCACCCATACATGTGCACATCTTGTCTTTTGGATTCCATGCTTGCTTGTTTTGCAAATCACATCAATCATTAGGTGAGGCCACATCTATCTCGACACCTCATAGTTTTTCTTTACAATATAGGATCTAAGCTATTGTAAGGACCCCAAATTCCCACATCATCATGAAATCTAGGATATTTTTAGTTTCAGAAGCAAACACTTAGGAAGTTTAAAGGATTTGTAAGGACTCCACATGTCCATATATTTTACAACCTAGGGATCAATTTTTTCGATTTCACAAGGATTGTACCAATTTCATGGTTGCAATAAATAGTAAAGGACCCCACGATGTCCATATGATTCAATTACAAACAATTCCTTTTTGTTCACATATACTTCTTTCACAAAACTAGTTTCACAAATCCATACGCATTCATAAGTTCATTTGAGTCTTAGTATGTTCTTCTCCTTGCGTCCATAAAGTGATCTCAAAGAATCAGAAGTGACTTACATGTTCTAGAATTTGTTTCACACCCTTAAGAAATGAGGTTGGTTCATGACCACAATCTGAAAAAACTTCTTAAAGTACAACCCTAATAACTCACAAAAATCCTTCGCGGGAGGGTATAAAAGAACCTTTTAGTGTAAGTTAGGATTTCGTGGATAGGTATCCAAACATCCTCCCTTTATCACTTTCTAATTATTTGAAAAATTAGTGGTTGATTGTTTATGGAACTTAAAATACTCCAATTCGAGTGTTCATACACCATAAGGGAGGGAAATACTCATGAAGGGTGAGTGCCAAGGTCCCTTTGTTCCATGTGCCTTCTTGAGCTACCCAACTCTTGTGAGGTTACTCATCCCATGACCACTTTCTTAGGATGAGAGTCTCCTGATGCACTTGAATGAGGTAGCTTAGTTTCCAAAATATAGGATTATCTACAGAGGTGGCGATTGTGGGATGCAACTGCACCTAAGTCGGATTTTGTGTGACTATTGGGAAATATTGTCATTTCTTCTAAGATATGCTCCCTTTACCCCTCATTATAATTGATTTTTCATACCTTCATTATTTCCTCTTACGTTGGATTCATGCCCCATTGTTGAGTGCTATTGGAAGGCCCGATGACATTTGAGAGGAAGGATGATATGTCTATAGGACACATGAATTTTTGTTTATCATCCCCCACATGGAGAAAACGACAACCTACCTAAACCAACGTTTTACTTTATAGTTTCTATATACATGTGTGTTATGTTCATTTATTTTTGAAAACATTTGTAGCTATTAAATTTTGTGTTAAAGTAGGCCATATTCATTTTTACAAAAGCAGTTGTTATTTATTTATCTTATATTTACCATAGTCACATACTTAGTTGCTAGTCTAGAATCATAAGGGATCCACTAAATCTCCAATGTTCCAGACATGCCTCCCCCTCGGTACCACCTCACTCACTAGTGAGAGCATCACTTATTGGTTCTTCATTGCTCGGTTCCACATTTCTTGGCGTTCCTGGTCACAACACCCCATATGGTAGTCCTTCATCCTCAGGAATTGGATCTGGACCATCAAACACAATGGAAGGACCACAAAAACTACCATATAAGACCCCATCCTCTTCTTCCTAATTTGGTCAAAATTGGGCCTCCTCTCCAAGTTGTATTGGTTGTGCACCACTCAAAAGGACTAAGAAGAATACCACACACTATATGCACCCATGGCATGGGTGAAGTGCTTGTAATAATGGGGGCACTCATAGTGCTCACCATACCTCCAATAAAACCAAGAATAAATGTACCACACATACATGGACTAACACCCTTTCCCTTTTTGTTATCTCTATGAACACCCATGCCATCAGTTCCTTGACCTCACTCTAGAGATAGTTCAAGCAATTCATTTAGAGTGCACAAAATAGAATAAACTTAGTGGTACCTATTTGATTACCTCAAAGTTCCCCCTTGCTCAACATGAACCCATTGGTCCATCAAGAGAGTTTCCATGCAACTCGATATCTGTTATTACCCCTAAAATGGGTAACCCCATCACCCACCCAATCTACCTCACAACTTAGACCCAATCATGTAGACTTGGGGACACATATTCCACACAAAGTGAAACAATGTCCACTAGACCTTATCCTTGTAAGGAAAATGGAAGTGTATACCCACACCCATCACATGCCATCACCTTTGATTTGGACCAATCCATCCAAGAACGATTACCATCTTCTACCTCATTTAAAATACATGACATCATTAAAGATTTTATGGTTTATCTATGTATTATAGGTGATGGGGCCTCTTCATGTATTATTCCTCCTAAGATTTGAAATGGCTCGGCTCTCCTACGCTTATTACAACAATGATTGAGTTTAGATCCTTTGATTGTATATTTTGTCCCCCATTAGGGATCTTACATAATCTCCCAATTGAGTTAGGTAGTAAGACGGTTTTGATCAATGTTTCTATCATGACCGGTCCAATGGATTACAATATTCTCTTGGGTCGTGATTTCATCTATGTCATGAACATTTTGGTGTCTTCACTCTTTCAAGTCATGATATTCCCACACGAGGGACACATAATCGGAATTAATCAACTCTCCTACTATGATTCCCCCCCATAGTATTCTCAAAATAAAAGCTCACCTCATGTTGCTCACATTGAGTCCTTGCACTATGTTTCCACTACCATTAGTTGTGCAAGATACACTCCCATTAAAGGCAAGCCCATGGATCTAGAACCACCTCCTCACCACTTCATCTTGGAGGATGGGAAGATTTATTCATCCTTGGGGGAATCCATGCATGTTTCTTTCCCCAAAAGACACCATGAACTCTCCACTACATTATTCCCAAAGGACAAATAATTTTTTGAGGCCACCACTTGTTTCTCTGGTCTTAGTGATAGCCTCCATCTATGTTATTCTATTTACAATTTGCATGGTCCTAATAACTCAATTATTGGATCCTCAAGTACTATATCCCTTAACAATATCCTTATTCCCTCTCAAATCAGATCACCTCCCATCACTGATAGGGATTTCATGGAATCAAGTTACATGGTTACCAATCATACCCATATAGGATATGTCACCAAATAGTTTAATGTTCCACACCCCCCATGTATATCAAACAACCTAGTGGGTCTGATAAACTATTTCAGATCCTCGTTTGTACACTTTTTTTTTTGTATTAATGTAATATTTGTAGAGGTAGTTCTCCCCTTCTTCCTCTAAAGGACCGTTCTTATTTTTTCCTTCGACAAAACTCTCTCTCTCTCTCTTCGTACCAACAATAGTTTGCACCATAAAATAAACAATGATGTATTTTAGATATATGATTGCTCCGAACCTCACACATCAGGGGGAATCTATTATCACCTAAAAAAATTTCACCAAGCAATACAAATGATCACTAGAAAATACATCAGTTCCATACATCAAGAATGAATACTCACAAGTATTGATAAATTTCACTCAACAAAATCAAAACATTTAGGCAAGATAGATATAATGACTCATCACGACTTCCAAAAATACAATTCACTCCATTTGCACGATCATCGTGACCTCACATAAAAGTATTAGTGCAAACAACTCATCAACACAGGAACCCAAAGCAAGTTTCGTATTATCCACATGATAACGCTATTGATCGACTCGATCGAGTGCATTCATAGCACCAACTACATACATTTCAGATCGGTTTGTAGAGATGACTCCTTAATCTGAAAAAACCTAACTTCAAATCCATTCCATTGTTTGAAGGGATTTGATTCACATTCAAAAAATGTTAAGTTAAAGATCGGAGAGGAGATATTTAAGAAAGCTCATGGTACACACTCAAGGGGAGACACACAATGCAAAGTTATGCTAGTAAACTAAGACTCCAAGTATCCATATTTCTCTCAATTGTACTCAGTATCCCATAGCTCATACTGCTTGGTGCATTAGACTTCTCATCATCTGAGAGCTTCATGTACTATTTCATGCCACACCAATTGTATCAGAGAGAGAGAAGGAGAGACTTTGTTGGGAATGAAAAGAACCCTCCCAATGAATATAAGGGAAGAGAACATGTACTTCCATGGCCTCTATGGTGTTATCAATCGAAGGCCTCGTCCATTGGTAGCTATTCTTTTTTTTCTCAATCAGTTCTTGGACCTTCTTATTTATGCATACAACTTCATGTAATCCTTCATATTTGCATTTTGTTTTGTTCTCTAACCATTCAATTCATTTTATGTGGTGTTAGTGGCCTACATTATCACTTAACTAGATGAAAAATTCTCACTCGTGTGACTAATTCAACTAAACATGGGGATTTACAAGAGGAAATTTACATGGAGCAACCTCTTGATTTTTTGTAGGACTCTTCTCTTATATGCAGGCTTCAACATTCATTGTACATTCTCAAGAAATATCCATGATCTTGGTATGAGAATATGGACAATTTTCTTATCACTTCAAGGTTCCATCATTGTCATTCTTATCCTACTTGTTACACTAGAAGATAGGGAACTAACCTCTTGATTCTCGATATGTTAATGACTTAATTATCACACGGATTTCTTCATCCTTGATTCAGAATATTCAACAAGCATTGATGGAACAATTCAATATGATAGATCCTGGACTTCTGCATTATTTTCTTGCTCTGCAGGTTCTTCAGCCTTAAGAAGGATTCTTCATTTTTCAGCAGAAGTATGACCTTGAATTACTTCAACGCTTTGGAATGTGGTTGGTTATAAGTCAGAACCTACTCCATTCCAGTCAGGTGTCACTCTTTCTACCAGTTGTTCTTCCCCACGAGTTAATTCGTCGTTGTATCGACAACTAGTTGGGAGTCTATTGTATTTGACTCATACACGTCCTGACATCTCCTTTTTAGTTGAGCTCGTATCTTGGTTCTCTTAGGAACCTCATGAGAGTCACTAGAAAGAAACTACAAGCATTCTCAAGTATATTCGGGGCTCTACCAAGTTTGGAATTCAATACACCTCGAGTGCTTCTCAGCTTGAGGGTTTCACTGATTCTAATTAGGTTTGTTCCATTGATGATCGAAATTCCACTTAAGGATTTGTTTATCGCCTTGGGTCTTCTCCTACTTCTTAGTATTGTAAAAGTCAATTAGCAATTGCATTATCATCTTCAATGGCTAAGTATCGTGTTGTTTTTCTTGATAGTCAAGAAGTCCTTTGGCTTTGACAACTATTGACAGAGTTTGGAATTTCACACGATCATCTCAAAACTCTTTGTTGCGATAATCAGAGTACCATTCACATCTCTCACAACCCAGTTGAGCATCAAAGCACAAAGCACATTGAGATTCACATGCACTTCATTTGACAACTCATCCAAGATGATATTCTTCACTTGGAGTACTTGCCTATTGCAGAGGATATTGTTGACATCTTCACTAAACCTTTGGAATACCCTTTTTTATTCAATTACGGTCGATACTTGGAGTGGAGGAAGTTGTCCTTGGGGGCTCATCTTGAGTCATCTTACCTTCATTTTTTTACGATGTATTCTCTCTTTTGGGGAGGAGTTTTCTCCTACATGAGTTTCTCCTTTTCTCCACTTATGAGAGTTTGTACATGGGTACCTTATCATACCTTGTTGCTGACACCCATATTTGTTGTTCTTTGTTCCTCCCTATGTTTCACTTATAGCGGGGGGGGTGTTAGTTTTTTTGTTTAAACATGCTCTATTTATGAACACATGACATCTTGTGTGAGTTACGCTCATGTAGGGTCTTTCAATTTACCAACTAATCTTAGGTCTTTGTTGGGCCTCCCCTATCCTATAAATTGAGGACTCTCTCATGTATTTTCATATGGATATCAATAGATCATTTCATCTCCAGTAGAAGGTTTTGGATTTGCAATGCTCAACTACATGTGTGCTTTTCTCACATTATTATTTGGATTATCATCTTGTATTCCATTAGGCTATATAGTTAAAGTTATGTATGAGTTCAACTTAACTTGTTACTAAACAAAATATAAAAGTGTATCACATTCCTTTAAAAAAATGGTTAACTAATAAGTCTGGTGAACCTCGTTCATCATAATGTACAATATGTATTCGTCCCCATCTAGAAGGATATTTTTACTTTTGAGTGAAAATGTTGTTAAACCTTAATTCGTTTTTTGAGGTGCAATCATAAAAATCATGTATTTATATAATTTTTGAAATTTGTTGTAACTTAATGGTCTTTATTTTTTGTGGTTTCATATTGTACCATCCAATTTAATAGCTCATGGCTAAGATTTCCTTTTTAGTATATACAATTGCCAAAATATATATCACATTTTGGAGATGATTATAATTTGTGGTCTTCATCACTTTTAGGTGAATGCATGTAAATATGTACACTTTAATAGGAGTATTAGTTTTTCATTATTATGTTAAAATAGCTTATTGCTATGTGAAAGTCTAGTAGATTAGTTTGAGTGGTTGAGTAATGTAGGAGGTTTTAGGATAGATTATCTTTAGTCAAAATATATATCATATTTTGGAGTGATTATATATTGTGGGCCTTTATTATTTTTAAGGTGAATATAAGAAAATATATACACTTGGAGTGTGTTGGTTTCTCATTATTATGTTAAAATAATGTGTTGATATGTGAAATTATAATATGTTATTTTGAGTGGTTGAGTATTGTAGACTTAATGTAAGAGGTTTTATGGTAGATTATCTTGACAAGTTGCCTCCTCATGGTGGATTTGACTAGTTGATCTCTATTGCGTTAGATTCCATAATTAACACCTACAATTAATCCTCCCACCATGTGAAAAAATGAATGAAGTTTAGGAATTTCTTGTGTTTTGTTTGCTAATGAAGTCCTTGTTGGGTAGAGATTTAAGATATTGTGGATTATTTTGTGTTTTCTTTTCCATTATAACACTTCACCTACTCTTAAAAAAAATTTGCATTATCTATTTTTTTTTTTGTGAGTGATTCTTGCTTACATGTATATATAGTGATATATATAGTGAGTTGTTAAATGTTTTTTTGGAAAAACGTTTTGATGGCCTCTATGGAAATCATGTATATAGAGTGAGTTGTTAATTTTTTTTTTATGGCCTCTATGGAAATCACCCAGGTGATTTTGGGTAAGTGCCTTTTTTAAACATCATAGGGTATTTTGTTTTCCAAAAAAAAATGAATTGTTAAATACTATTTCAATATGATTTTAATTTGAATCTTTTAATATAACTTCAATAATAATATTTTAATTTTTCCTTCATTGAAAAAATAATAATAAATTTATAAATTTAATATTAATATATCAGTTAACATTATAAACCATCATGCCATGTGCTGTGTTACATATTTTGCAATCAAAAGTTCAAAGACATACAATTTGACCATCGGGCCCTCACGTCTCTTGAGTATAACTTGTGACCCTATTTTGAAGCCCGACCGACCACTTTCCATAATTGGCCATTTCTTGGAATCTCTTTCATGGGTCGTCGGGTTGGCGGGTTCACAAAATGTCCAATCCTTAATCACTCTTCTTCATCCCCACCACCTTCGCACTTATTTCTAAATATGAAATTATTAATCTTTAATGCTAACATGTCATCATGCAGGAACCGTAAAGATTGCCATTAATGGGAGAAAGGCTCGAGGATATCTCCCATTAATATGAATTAAACCAAGATTTGTGGAGGGTTATATTATCCCTTCCGAGTTTTCATTTCAAACATCACAGAACGTCTTTCGCGCATCATTGGGTTGGCGGCTTCACAAAATATCCAATACTTAATCACTCTTCGTCGTCCCCGCCACCTTTGCACTTCTTTCTAAGTATGCAATTAGTAAGCGTTAATGGTAACAACTCATTACACAGGAATCGTTGAAATTGTCATTAATCAGTGAAAGGCTAGAGGAGATCTCCCATTGATATGCATTAAAAAAATATTTGTGGAGGGTTATCTTATCCCTTCCGAGTGTTCATTTCAAACATCATCTGGAGAAAACATACGTTCTCGTCAACTTACGGCAACAACTCAACAACAATTTTGTCAAGATACAGTAAACACCTTTAGGCATGATGACTATAACTTCCAGTGGTCCAGGGCATATTCTTATGACTCATATCCTTCCGCCCATAAGGAAGTGCAGAGATGGTCCCTTGGTGTGTCGAGATATATATTTCAAGCCAAAGAATTCCAAGGCAACCCCCTCTGCTTAGACAACCCCCCTTCTTTTATTTGTTTTATAACCCTATAAACGTGTATATCCCACCCCCCTATGTTTATTTGTTTTGTAACCCTATAAACGTGTATATCCCACCCCCCTATGTTTATTTGTTTTGTAACCCTATAAACATGTATATACTGCATTCTCTTTGTATATCCATCACCCCCTTCAAATTTCAAGAATTTTGCAGAAAAGCATGAAAGAATGGTTGACGTAGAGGTTGATGCGCCACCTTTGCACTTCTTTCTAAGTATGCAATTAGTAAGCGTTAATGGTAACAACTCATTACACATGAATCGTTGAAATTTTCATTAATCAGTGAAAGGCTAGAGGAGATCTCCCATTGATATGCATTAAAAAAATATTTGTGGAGGGTTATCTTATCCCTTCCGAGTGTTCATTTCAAACATCATCTAGAGAAAACAGACGTTCTCGTCAACTTATGGCAACAACTCAACAACAATTTTGTCAAGATACAGTAAACACCTTCAGGCATGATGACTAGAACTTCCAGTGGTCTAGGGCATATTCTTATGACTCATATCCTTCTGCCCATAAGGAAGTGCAGAGATGGTCCGTTGGTGTGTCGAGAGATATATTTCAATCCAAAGAATTCCAAGGCAACCCCCTCTTCTTAGACAACCCCCCTGCTTTTATTTGTTTTATAACCCTATAAATGTGTATATCCTGCCCCCCTATGTTTATTTGTTTTGTAACCCTATAAACATGTATATCCTACATTCTCTTTGTATATCCATCACCCCCTCCAAATTTCAAGAATTTTGCAGAAAAGCACAAAAGAATGGTTGACGTAGAGGTTGATGTGGTCGATTTTGAGATGGAAGAAGATGATATGATGGACAATGATACGACGATGGATAATGGAAATGTAGACGTTGTTCCCACTTTTGCACCCAAACTGAAATCCACCATAACGGGGGGCACTTCCCAGCTCGACGATGGTGTCCCTAACAAGACCAAAGGAAGGGATTTTAGAAAAGAAACCAACGTTGAACACAATAGCCACTTTGTAGCTTGATAGTTTTAGTCTCTCGACTTAGATGAAGGTCCTGGCCCTTAGATATGTATCCTTTCCTTTCATTTTTAGGGTTTTGGATTAGGGTTTGGATTTTTCCCTGGTGCAGGCCGTGTCCGTGAATTCTTTGACTGTAAGGAGATGGTCTCTTGGTGCATTGAGAGATATATTTCAAGAAAAATAATTATTCAATTGCAGGACTAGTCTCCTGTTCTCTGGAGATACAATTAACATCTTAGAGGGTGAGGACCAGAACTCCTAGTGGAGCAAGGCATGTTCCTACTACTCATCCCCTTCTTCCTAGAATGAAGTAATTTGGACCTCTGGAATTACTCGTGCAGGTTGTGTCCCTGAAGTATTTGACTGTAAGGAGGTGGTCTCTTGGTCCCCTTCCTCCCAGAACAAAGTAATTTGGACCTATGGAATTTCTCGTGCAGGTTGTGTCCCTGAAGTCTTTGACTATAAGGAGGTGGTCTCTTGGTGCGCTGAGAGATATATTTGAAGCCAAAGAATTATTCCACTACGGGACCGCTCTCCTATTTCTTTGTCACCTCAGGTCTTCCGCAAGATGTTGAGATTGTCGAAGCCAATATTGACCTTCAGAGGAGAATACTGCAAGTAATTCCTAAAAAAACATGATAATCAGTTTTGTATGCATGTTCAAGAGCTTGTCGATGCCTTCTACATGTTGTTGCACTAGATGAACAACAAAGAATTGTATGCATGTTTTTTTTTGTAACTCCTCTACCTTTATTTATAACAAGTATGTTCAATGCTTCGGTGTAAAGAACTCAATCCAATGTCTATGTATAAATATATATTACCCACTATTTTTCTGATAGATTTACTATTAAAAAATTGCCTTGGAATCTTGGTTGGTGCTTCTTTGTTGGATTTAACACCTCTTCTCGTTTGCATGGTTCGATAGTCTCGTAATTCTTAAATATTGTATTGAATCAAGTAATTTGATCAAATATTAAGCATTTAACAATTATATGACAATGCATTGTGTCAATCACATGAGGCTTCTATGGAAACATAAATTAATTTCACACAGTTTCAAACCAACATTCAATTCCATTCACAATGTAGATAGAACATAGCAACACTAATTCACGATGCGGGAGTTCGGGCCCTGCCCAAGAAGTTTCGTTCTCATATCAACCTTGATGAGTGAACGATCTCTTATTTCCCTATCACTTCCTTGATTCCTTCACTCAAAAAGGAAACATATTATTGGTTGTCCATCCCCTGGCCTCTATTTGAGCACTTTTACTTTATTAATGAAATTACTGAATTTCTTCTTCGCAAATATTTTGAAAAAAAATGATATATGCTAGATGAATTCAAATTGGGCTATGAAATCAACCACAATATTAAAATTCAAGTTCGTCTTTGTTATACTTACGGCCACATTGACAATACAATAATTTTATTTCAACAACCCTCCATTGATTTCTCTGTAGCTTTTTGATGATTCTCTTATGCAAACACATCATGGAAAGTATAACTATGGCTCACTTTCTATATTCTTTGATTGAAGATCCTGTAGAGTTGTCTAATTGACTTCATAGTTAATGTTTCTCCTAAAATATGCACCTCAATGCTAAAGGGCAGAGCCAGACCACCAAAAATTTGGAATGGTCGTTCTTTTGAATTTGTTGGTGAGTTAGAGGGTTGTTTCACCAAGACAAAAGAATGGTAAAATTGGCAAGATGATATGGATGAGGGTTCTCCTTGGCTGGTAGCAGAGTAATGACAAACAAGTGAAATAATAGAGGTAAAAACAAAGGAAAACAACAAAGCATTCAATGAATAATTTGTTGCAACAAGTTTAATACTTAAAATAATATTTCAAGGCATTAAACAATGTATCAAAAACACAATTACTCCCACAAGTTGCAATAAAAAAAAATCTTCATCAAAGCATTAACTGAGACACCCCAGTCGCCTGAAATGACTAATAGCACAATCTACGAAATCAACCTCCCTATTATCGAATCAACAAAGATGAATATTATGCGATCAAAGAATTTTTTTGGTGTGAGAATTGAATTGGAAAAAATTGTTACTTATTCTACTTTTTTTAAGGCCTTATCACAGTAAGAATGCAAACTTATCCTAACCCACTGTTATCTACAAAATCCAAACATCAATAGCGCATGTAAATCAACTATACATATTTATAGCCAAAAATCAAGTTATAGTTTATATTTGCATTTGATCACACTCTTTTTAATGATACAATCACAATAGAAAGTGAATATGTGGATAAAATATTGGACTAGAAAATGATGATTTTGAAACAATGAGGCTTGTTTGAGACCAATTCCTGCTTCCAAAAATTTCCCTCCCCTTTTCTATTTTCCCACTCTCTTTTATCCCCTTCTTTTCCCTCCTCTACACTTAACTGAATTCCCCTTTGTTTTTCCCCTCTACTTTCTCTTTCTGGTTACTTGGTTGTTTTTTCCGAAAATGTCTAAATGCGCAGGTTTGCAGACTCACGGGTTCACATTTCCACTCATGCTTTTATATTACGACTTTGACCGACCATTTCCCCATTCCATACTTAGCCACTTTTTCGATCCTGTATTCCCAGGTAGGCGGGATCTAGATTGCACTTCCATTGTTCTGTGACCTACACACAACACCTGGACTTCTGCAATATACAAATTGACACTCGGACTCCCACATCATCCCCTCTTCTGTGTTACACATTTTGCGCTCAAAAGTTCCGAGACATATAATTTTACCGTCAGGCCCTCAAGTCTCCTGAGGATCCCTTGTCACCCTATTTTGAAGCTTGTCTCACCACTTTCCATACTTTGCCATTTCTTGGAATCTCTTTCACAGATCGTCAAGTTGGCGGGTTCACGAAATCTCCAATTCCTAATCATTGTTCCCCGTGCCTGCCATCTTCGTACTTCTTTCCAAGTATGCAATTAGTAAGTTTTAATTCTAACAAATCATCATGCAACAACCATAAATATTGTCATTAATGAGCTAAAGGGTCGAGGAGACAGTCACACTGACTATCTCTACACAACTTGTCCAAAAACCTGCAGAAAATATCTCTCCAGGTAATGGGATATCCATTACAAATTTCAATATATTAGCGAAAATGAGTCTGATCGACCATCTCTCTATTCCATGCATAGCCACTTTTCCGATTGCAGGTTCCCAGATAGGCAGGCTCAAGATTGTGCTTCCATTGTTCCACGACCTATAAACAACACCTGGAATTCCGCGATATACAAATTGATTGTTGGACTGCCCCATCATGCCCTCTTTCGTGTTACACATTTTGCACTCAAAACTTCTGAGACATACAATTTGACGATCGGGCCCTCACCTCTATTGAGTATCCCTTGTAACCCTATTTTGAAGCCTGACAGACCGCTTTCCATATTTAGCCATTCCTTAATCTCTCTTCCCCATCCCCACCACCTTCACACTTCTTTCTAAATGTGCAATTAGTAAGCTTTAATGCTAACAAATCATCATGCAGGAACTGTAAATATTGTCATTAATGAGCGAAAGGCTTGAGGATATCTCCCATTAATATGCATTAAACCAAGATTTTCAGAGGGTTATATTATCCCTTCCGAGTGTTCATTTCAAACATCATGGAATGTCTTTCGTGGGTCGTCGAGTTGGCGGGTTCACAAAATCTCGAATCCTTAATTTCTCTTCGCCATCCCTGCCACCTTCGCACTTCTTTCTAAGTATGCAATTTCTAAGCTTTAATGCCAACAACTCCTCATGAAGGAACCGTAGAGATTGTCATTAATGATAAAAAGGATCGAGGATATCTCCCATTCACACACATTGGACCAATATTTGCGGAGGGTTATATTATCCCTTCCGAGTGTTCATTTCAACATCGTCTGGATCAAACAGACGTTCTCGTCAACTTATGGCAGCAGCTCGACAACATTTCTTTGGAGATACAGTGAACATCTTTGAGCGTGAGGATGAGAACATCCAACGGTCAAGAGTTTATTCTTACTACTCATACCCTTCCTCCCAGAACAAAGTAATTTGGACCTCTGAAATTGCTCGTGTAGGTTGTTTCCCTGAAGTATTTGACTGCAAGAAGGTGGTATCTTGGTGCGCCGAGAGATATGCTTCAATCCAAATAATTATTTCACTGCGGGACCAGTCTCCTATTTCTTTGTCACCTCAGTTATTTCGCAAGATGCTGAGATTTTCAGAGCCAACATTGACCTTTAGAGGAGAAGACTGCAAGGAGTTCCTAAAAAAGAATGATAATAGGTTGGACCTCTTACCCAAGTTCCTGGAAGACCCGACGATAGTTCCTGAAGATATCATAAGGTTGCGGGTTAGTTCTTTTAGAAATCCATTTCGGGAAATTGCTTGGATGTTTACAAGAATAACAAGATAAGAATCCACAACAAGCATTTCCTGCATGATTATTTATATTTTGTATTTCACGATCAAGGAACAAGCCATTTTTTATTTGGGGAAGATGATTTCCATTGAAATCTATTCCCAATTGTCTCAATTCAAATAAGAGAAGAAATTTTATATGTCATCCTACCTGGTTTTCATGATAGTGCATCGCTGTCTGTTTCCAAAACTATCTGTGTCCCAGAAGGTTAATTGTGAATTCAACCTAGTAACCTTCTGGTAGCAGGACTTGTGGAGGCACAAGGCCTCCCATTGTTTTTATGAGGTTTTTAATGACTTTGTCTCAATTTTCGAAGATTTATTGTTAGGAAAGGATGTTCCCCGGATGTCTGACTAGGCAACCAATTTTTTGGATAGGAAGGGGACACTTGAACAAATGGAGAATTACAGTGTAATAATGATTTTTGGCTCCAAGGAAAATTCTTCTTTCCTTCCATGTCACATTATAGACATAATGTTTGTTACAGAAATAGCAAGGCAATACAACTATTGGTTGTGTTTTTTCCATGAGAAGAGAAAAAGGTATTTCATTCCTCTGCCTTGGAAATTCGGGGACTTCGTGTTCAGGAACGTCAATAATATTGAGGAATTCACAAAACATTTCAACAAATTGAACCTAAGATATGATGAAAGTCTAAGAGGGTTCGACCCTAATGGGATTTTTGTAGAAAATTTACTAGCAGTTGGCTTCAACAATTATTTTATCCATACACTATTGAATGAATATAGAGACAATGATGAAAACACTCCTTCTCCTAATGTTGGCAACCTAGAGACATTGCAAAGCACCAATGAATTGTACAAACAACAGGGAAAAGGCCCCGGTGAGAAGAGTGTCCAATCCCCAATTGCCACTCCCAAGAGTACGACATCTTGGAGCATCGCTCCAACGACCCACCCTAGTAATAAAGAAACCCACAATTATTCAAATGAAGGAGGAGATAAGATCCCTCCTTGGGGTAAAATTGATAGTTCTCACAAGCTTCCCGTGAGGAAGAAGAGAAAAAACATTGTGGAACAAGCGGAAGAGCCTAGAACTGAAAGTGAAGACATGGAACTTGAGACTGATCTGGATAATGTATTCCACAACATTTATTATCCTCGGGATGCGATCCACCATAATCCCCTAATGGAAATAGCTAAGATCGATATTTTTGACGAAGATGAATCCTTTTTATTCCAGAGTGTTGTTTTTGACAACGAATCTAAAAATTTAATTATTGAAAAGAGAGATGTAGGAAATAAGAAAGGGAAATCGCGTTCATAGATTAACCTTAGGAACATGAAACCGTTCCAAATCTCCCTACTTTACCGAGAAACCGAAGATGCTCTTGATAATTCCATTGGAGGCATTGAAGCGGAGAATTCCAGACTGAAGGACCGAATCAAGGAATTGGAGGAAGCTTTGATTCCTATCCCATTGTTTTCCAGTCCTTTAGCAATAACCATGTCTTCCACCCCTATATCCAAATTAAAAGGATCCTCCAGCCTCCTCAAATCGTGTAGAGGTTATGGGGAGAAGAATATCAAGAAAAGAATGGAGCTAATTACTAAAACCTGGGAAACATAAAAAAGTATAGCTTCCTTTGGAATGAGGGCACATGCCTTGTAAGAGCATTTGTAGGCAGATTTAAAAATGAAGAAGGTTTCTATCTAGACATGGTCCTCCCTTTTGGCATCAATGTCACCAACATGACAGAAATGAGAAGAAGAGAAGAAGATCTCCCCTCCCCAAACCGGATCAAATAATTAAATGCATGCTGGAAAGAGAAAGTTAAGAACCTACATCTCATTGTCCTATCATGTGAACAAGCCATATCAAAGAAAGAAGAATTGTTCATAAAGCGGACCAAAATAGACTTAGCCAGAAGTACCAATGAGGTCCAAGACCCCAACTTAATCGTCAACTCCTTGTCCGTAACCAAGCAAGCCTTCGATGAACAAGTTGATATTTTTAAGGGGTTGTATTTAGAAAAGTTTTACGACATCCTTGAATATGGTGAAGATGACATGGAAAACTGGCTAGTGGACTATTTAGTACAAAATAAAGAAACTGAACATGATGTGCGTAATCTTTCTATCGATCTAAGAGAATTAGAAAGCAAGCTTTTCAACATAAAAATCCAACATGAGATCAATTGGGCCCCATGAGAGGCCACATTGAAGAATGGATCCAAAGTGCAATCGACAAGCTCGGCGACAAAGGGCAACAAGAGGTTGGCACGATTCCAATGATTATCGACGAGAGCAATAAAAAGGAATCAACAAGCAAATAACAAAGGGGTAGAGAGATACCATCATAGTAAGTCTATACTGATCACATCCTTCTTTCTTTATTAAACCAGTTATTCCACCTCTTTAAATAGAAATGTCTAACCAAAGACTGATAACTTTCAATTTCTTCTTTTAAGGTCTTTCTCTCTACCATCGCCCACTTCTTACTTCTACAGTTCTATTTCTTGTACTTATTTTTTTTATAGTCCACGGGAGCCTCAATTCCAGTCTATATGACAAACGCATTTAAATTTCGAGAAATATGTAATAGACATTAATATTTTTTGATAAATTTCAAAGAAAACTACTTCGGGAACAATCTCGACAGTGCCTTGTAACCATGTTTTCGGAATGAAAATTTTGTTCTCTTTATGCATGTTGGTCATCTTCTTTTATTTTTAGGTGCTCATAAATTTTTATCTTGAACTATGCTGGTGTCAGGAAATTGTGTTTATTTAATTTGAATGTTTAATGTGTGTGATTCCTCATCCTATCTTCCAAGAACCTTTATTTCAAAAAACAAAAAAAAACATTTTCTATCCTTTTGTATTGCTTTAAGTCATTACGACGAAAATTCTCTAAGTCCCACATTTGAACTATATATGCCTTGGAAAAAACTTAAAGAGGAGTACCACATCTATAAAAATGCAGTAGGATTGACATCCTCGTTAGGTTGTCGTTTCGGTCCTAACAGATTCAAGGGTCAATAGACTTGTAAATACATCTGCAAGAATATCCGTAGAAATAGAAACCTTCAAATTTTTTATCATTGCCAAAAAAACAATCAAGTGGATAGACATGTTACAAATATACTAGTTGATACTATACTGAACTGTCATAGGAATCTTACAAATATCTCTGCTCTTACAAATATTTCAGTTGGATAGGCATGTTACAAAGATGCCCTCTTCCTAGAGATGAACCTCTGCAAAGTGGGCTTGCTGCTCACAGATAAGAGTTTCAGGAAAAGGGCACCTTCCTCTATCTCGACACTTTCTTTTCACACAGTTTAAATTAACTTCAATGAGATGAAAACTCGTGAAAATAAACAATCATGTTAGGTGTGTGTTAATATATAGAAAAAATAGGAAACACAGAGGTCACACAAGAAGTTCAAAGAATCTTTGACACTGGACACATTTAAAAAAAAATTATATTTGTTTCTTTTCCATCACATACAACGTTATTTATCCTAACACATATAGAGACAGACAAGCTAGATGATCTATTTAATAGAATGAAATGGATGTTGCTTACTTTGTCCATGGGAAAAATTAAATAAGTGACTATCAAAATTGTACTTAACTCTAAATATTGGGATGAAAGTCAGTTGGAAGTATACAAAGATCATTATAAATGAATTTCATAAATACATTAAAGAGATAAAACCTACAAGGTAGGAACAAAAATTTTAAACATGGCAGGTCATACTCCAACAATATATCAAGTTACATGTGATGGGGATATCTTTGCTTTTTAGTAGCTATATGTTGTACTATTGGTAATAGAAAAAATTACAGAATCTTATTAAGAAAATAAAAGCAAGATGGATTATGCAAAACAAAGTATAATTAGAAAGAGAATACTTTCAAAAACTAAATGGTTTCAATGTCCGAATTGCTCTAGGAGATTAACACTCAGGCGACTTCTCTTTCTGAAATGAATGTGAGTTGTCGATTAGTTTCAACTCTCCCATTTGGGCGACCTTGACACTTTAGCGTCCCTGCTAAAGTTTTACTGACCTGCCAATTTTAGAACTCCCCTGGCCATATTTAACGATGGAACAAATTTCTCACAAAGTGACTTTCTCGCTAATTACTTGTTGACCTGATATTAATATAATATTATCATTAAATAATTGGGGATTTTGGGACTCTAGTTGTTCGGGGCTCCGGGATTTGGGGGAACTATGTTTGTTTTGGAAGGAAAAATCCCGGAGTTACATTGTCTCAGAGTCATGTAGCAGCCTCACGTCTTATGCATGGCATGTCGCACAGTGCCACATGTCATTTTCTGCATGGATACCACATGTACAACATCCTTCTTGCCACGTTTCCGTGCCAATTTCCATGTGTCTCTAGTACTTCGAGCTTCTCATTCTCCCACGGTTCCCCCATACCTATGCATTTATTCCCATTCCAACCTGGCAGGGACTACGCTGCCATGCAACACTTGTTATGTTAGGATTGTTTATTACTATCTGAAAGTCTAGTAAGTTATTTTGAGTGGTTGAGTATTGTAGGCTTAATGTAGGAGGTTTTAGGGTAGATTTCCTTGAGCCAAAATATATATCACATTTTGGAGTGATTATATATTGTGGGATTTTATTATTTTCAAGTGAATACAAGAAAATATGTACACTTCAATAGGAGCCTGTTAGTTTTTCATTATCATGTTAAAATAGTGTCTTGATATGTGAAAGTCTAATAGGTTATTTGAGTGGTTGAGTATTGTAGACTTAATTTAAGAGGTTTTATGGTACATTCTCTTGACTAGTTGCCTTGATTACCTTGGACTTCACTAGTTGATCTCCAACTAGAATTAGGTTTGGTTTCATCATATTAGGTTTCATAATTAGAGACTAGAATTAATCCTCCCATCACGTGAAAAATCGAATGAAGTTGATGCCTTTCTTATGTTTGGTTTGCTAATGAAGTCCTTGTTTGGTAGAGATTTAAGATATTATGGGTTCTTTTGTGTTTTTTTTTTGTTTCATTATAACACTTCACCTACTCTTAAAAAAAATTGCATTACACATTTTTTTTAGAGTGATTCTTACTTACAAGTATAGAGAGTGAGTTGTTAAATACTTTTTGACAAAAGTTTTGATGGCCTTTATGGAAATTGAGGTAATTTTGGGCAAGATCTACAACTGTTTTTTTTTTAAAACAACCCAATAAGATATTTTTTTAGAAAAAAAAAATTGTTAAATACTATTTTAATATATTTTTAATTTAAATATTTTAATATAACCTTCATTTAAATATTTTAATATAACATTAATGATAATAATTATATTTTTTCTTTCATGAAAAAATATATTACAAAAAATAAAATAAATTTATAATTTAATATTATTATGTCAATTAACATTATAAACTTTAAATTCCTAAAATATGGAATGTGATATAAAATACCTAATAAACCAAACATTTAACTTCCCATATCTCTCTCAAAATCTATGCTCTACATGTTGACCTAAATGGTTTCGCTAATATTAATATTATATATAATATTAATATTTTAATTTTTATCATTAATATATAATAATTTTTTTATTTTCACAATATTCATTTTATATATATATATATATACCATGTTTTCACTATCACTCTAAGTGTATATAATGCCTTAATTTCAACTTTCCATCCTAGATTGTTTTCACCAGAAAATTGTATATATGTTATATAAATACTTTGGTTTCTACCTAACAAATTCTGTTGAATATTGCAATGGCCATCATTATAAAAATTAATGACTTGAGGTTGTAATAGCTGCTGCAAATCATGTGGTTGATAAACTATATGAATGCCCGAAACGTGTGCCCTTCCTGTTGTGTTCCTATCACTGTGAAAATTCAGATACTTTGGAGGTTTAATTCGGATACTGTGAGCCTTAATCAGTTTTATGTTGGAGGTTTCAGTCTTAATTAGTTTTACGTCAGAGGTTTCAGAGGTTTAAAATGTCAGGAGGCTACAACTTAAAACTTACAACGGAATCCACTTCCGGAAAGAATGCTGTTGTCAGCGATGTCATCACCAAACCCTCGTAGTTATCAGCGATGTCATCACCAAACAATGATACGTGAATATTTCAAATCCTGTTACTCAGCTTGACTTTTTAATGGTTTTCTCGCTCATGGAGTACAACGGCAACACTCTGGAGATCCACGGAGCCTACAGGTTCTATCAGCCGGAGAGTAGGTTTGTCGTGGTTGGAGGAACAGGCAAGTTCAGATTTGCTTGTGGTTATTTTACGTTTTTATGATAATTATTAAATCTTTTAGCAGTATATAGTATTTGATTAATAGTCAGTCTACTTTGATTTGAACTAATTAACAAAATTATAACATTGAACTTAGTTTTTTTAAAGTTTAAAACTTATACTTTGAAAATTAATGTTTTTAATTAGGTATTAATTTGATAGTTGTGATTTGAAGATGTTGGCATATTTTTAGTGGTGCTCCTAAATCAATGAATCAAATTTATTGTTCATAACTTGCATTTATACAATTTATACAGGCATCAGTTAACATGTTTATAAGCACATTATAAAATTAATGTAAAATATATAATTACCAAATTTAAATGATTAAGAAACACTGCACAAGTTTCATGTTGAGACACCCATTAGTTTACTATACTTTGATTTGTTTTACAGCATTTATATTTTTTTTATTTACATTTTTTTAACGGGTAATATCCACATTCCTTACCAGATATCCCTTCAACAGCCTTCCAAGCCACAACCAAGCGCACGTCGGCGTTGATGACATTATGTGTGACCTGATGACGCTGGATCAGCTGGATTGGGACATGAATGGGCTCACCAATAGCCTATCAACACTCTTGAATATGCAATTTCTTTGGCTCTACATTAATAAATTGACGGGCTCGGCGCCATCAGGTATTGTCAACCCGAAAAACCTCTTCCACGTCTTGCCGCACACATAGGTCACCAGGACGCTTGCTCTGGATCTCGGTCTCAGAATTCGTTATCAAGTCAACTTTCGGATCACATGTAATATGCATTTCGGAGCAGCTTATTTTAAGAATAAGGTAATTGAAGGATAGCAGGGATGGTTATTGGGCATGAGCTCAAGGTGTAAATTGCAATGGAAAAATGGTCTGTGTGGAAGACCTTAATCAAACTAAAAGAGGTTTATTATTGGTTTTTGTTATGTTTTTAGTTTTCAAAAGTGAAGAATTGGTTATGTTATATATATTTAATTAAAAATGATATTTAAGTTTTTTTTTTCTCCAACAGAAAAAGTAAAAGTAGTTGAAATTATATTCATTAGAATTCAAAGAAATTTTCATAAAAACTACTAAGATTGGAATATATACAAAAATAAATAAAAGCTGGTTACATAATCTTTCAAATCAAAGAGAAAAAAAAAAACTAACTCTAGAAATCAGAAAATGAAAGAAGATCAAGAGTTGATGACATAATCATCAAGGATTTCCTCAAAAAACATCCTCCCACTCTGGACTTGTCCAGTGCTAACTTGGAAAGGGAGTCTGCCAAGGAGTTGAAAATCCTGTGAACATGAAAGCATTGAATCCGTCTAAAAGCATGCTTGAGTTCCAAAATCTTCTTCTTCCAACTGTAAAGAGAGAACATTCAAGTTGGATTTTTCATCGAAAAATCTAGGATGACCTTTGAATCACCAACCACCATCAAATCATATATATGTAGTCTTAGAGTAAAGTGAAACAGGCCCCATAAACCAATCAACTTAGCTTTAATATTTGTACCTATACCAATGGCAAGATGGATCTTAAAGAACTCAGACCTGCTCAATTTCAAAACGATACCAACACCACAAGAACCACTGGTTGCAGCTCCATCAAAGAAGCCTATAGACTTATGTCCAAAATAGACTGGATTCATAATGTAATCAAACTTCTCTCCTTCATCTGAAAAAGGAGTCTCTTTAATAGCCATAATGATCCTCAAATAGATTCCATCATCATTTTGTGTCTAGAATAAAAAAAGGAACCATCCTATGTCGAAAATAAACTGCAAACCATGACTTCAAATTCTCTACCAAAGGATGTAAAATCCAAAAAACGTGGAGCTTCAACTAAGAACAAACTTCCTTCCAAATGTATTATGTAACCTCACAGTCGACCAACAAATTTTGAGTGGTTTCATCACTCCTCAAGCATAAATGACACACAAAAGGACGAATACCTCCTCGAAGCCTATAATTCTCTCTTGTGAGGATGCGTTCATGAAGGCTTAGCCAGATAAATAATATGATTTTGACAGGAATCTGAATTTTCTAGATAGCATTGAGCCACGATTCAGGCTCTTCCTTCACATTTTCTTCTACCAAAGCTTCATAAGAAAACTTAACAGTGAAAGCACCTAAAGCTTTATTACAAGTCCACGATATAGTATCTGCTTCATTGCTTAGAGAAACATCGTTACATCTTAGCATTAATATATATGAATCCCATTCCGAAGCCATGTCACCTTCTATACCCAAATCACTATGAGTTAACCAGTCGTGGGATCCCGGAGAATTTAAAGAAGAGGTATGGCTGATATGAGCAAGTGAAAAGATATTAAGAGAGTGCAGATGTCTAATGAGCCCTGAAGAAAGTCTAAAGGAAGGACCACTTCCTACAAAAGGATCTAAACCAACTAAAACTCTGGAACCTATACCCATGGACCAAGCTATCCAATTCTTCAACAAAGGCACCGACAGTAGAAGGTTTCTCCAGAACAGGGAGGTGACCGCATAGCTATAAATTTCATATCTTAACCAAAATATGACACCTGCTCCTTTAAGATATTTTTTCCACAAAGTTGTACTCCACATACATGTTCCAAACAAAGCCCTCCATAAAGACTTAGCTGTTAAAGCTAGGGAAAACCAATCAAGGTCCCTAATACCCCATCCTCCTAGGGATTTCGGTTTTCAGATCAATTCCCACTTAGCAAGATGAAAACCCGAGGGTTTCCTTGCTCCTCTCCAAAGAAAATTCGAAAAGACCTGTGAATTTTTGTCTTTATCAAAGATGAAACTTTAGCCAAAGTACACCAATAGACAGGAATGTTTTGAAGAACAAATTTAATGAGGACAAGTCTACCTCCTAATGAGATCCATCTGAAAGATCAATGGCCAATTATCTTCTCAATTTTCTGGAGTAGCCAGATCCAATTAGAGATTTTATAGGCATTATGTTTTAGAAAAAACCCTAGAAACTTCAAACCATGGTCTAGATGTACTAAATGGATTCCAAAGATGTCTTCTAGCATTTCTATCTTCTCTGTCTCCAAGTTATTATAAAGAAAACAAGATTTTTGACAATTGACTTCCATACATGTGGCTTGACAAAAAGAAGAAATTATCTTCTTTAATTCCGACCATTGTTCAATAGAACTAATACCAAGAATAAAAACATCATCCGCAGACAATAAATGGGAAATGGCCAGCCCTTTGGCTACTTTTAACCCTAAAAAAGGCCCTCTGACTTGGCCTTCTTCAGCAATTTATTGAGACATTCCACCACTAGTATAAAAAGTAAAGGTGAAAGAGGGAATCCTTGACTTAAGCCCCTATAACCTTTGAAGAAATATTTAGGAGAACCATTGACAAGAATTGAAAAGTTTTCACTTGAAACACAACCCATTATCCATTGTGCCACCTCCCATTTAAGTCTTATATATATCAACAACATTCTTAGAAAGCTTCGAATTACTTTATCATATGTTTTCTTTAAGTCCAGTTTCAGAATTAAGGAGGAAATCCTCTTGGATTTTGAAGAGTGCATACACTCTAGAGCAAGTCCAATAGCATATGAAATAATCCTATCTTTTAGAAATCCAAATTGTTGATTTGAAATGCATGAAACCAATTTATCTTTAATCCTTGAAGCAATAATCTTAGTAATAACTTTGTATACAAATTTATTCAGAGAAATTGGCCTATATTCATGAAAATAGCTAGGCTTTGACTCCTTTGGTATAAGAGTGAGAAAGGTGGAATTTAAGGACCCACATACCTTACCAGAAGTCCTTGACTCTTCTACAACATTCAACAAATCTTTTCCCATAATATCAAAAAAGTGATGGAATAATTCCTGGGTCCATCTATCTGCCCGGGCTTTTGTCCTTTGGCATGCTTTCTATGACTCTTTCAACTTCCTATAGTGAAAATTGTTTACCAAACTCATTAATTTCTTCGTCCGTGAAAAATCTTGGGGCTTCTTTAAGCGCATTGATTTGGGTTAAATTATCTTCACTGTATTTTTCTTTATAAAGAGAACTGTAAAAACTGAGAGTTGTTGCTTTGATCCCTATCTGAGAATGTTGTATATTTCCTTCAGCATCCAAAACATACCAAATAGTATTAAAATTTCTTATATTCTCAGCGAACTTATGAAAAAAATTTGTATTGCTATCCCCACTTTTCAACCAGACAACCATGCTCTTGAGGCGCCATGATTCTTCCTCTATTTTTAGGATCTCATCTTTCCTATTTTCAAGAGTGAAAATATCCTCTTTAACCTCATGAGGAAAATTTTGAGAGGGAAATATTTGCAACTTCTCTACTAACATCTTCTCAAGTCCACTATACTCAGCCTACAACTTTTTTCTCTTATCTTTCTACCAAGAAGCCACGACTTCTTTTAGTTTTTTTAGTTTCATCACAATCATATTCATAGGTGAAGAATATTCCCAAGAATACATAGACAACCAAGATGATCTTACCATCAGATTGAAATCTAGCTCCTTCAACCAAGCATCGTTGAATTTAAAAGGGAAATGAAGGGAATCCTTCTGCTCCTCAAACTCTAAACAAACATGATTATGATAAAAAAAAAAAAAAAAAGGATTTTATGACCCATGATCTACATCTATTCATGTTCCCCAACAAGTCTTCATTCATAAGAAAGTGATCTAATCTTTTTTATATTCCTTCTAGAGTACAGCGCCCAGTCTTTTTTATATTCCTTCTAGAGTAGAGCGCCCATTCCTCCAGGTCAAAGATATCTGACTTGGAGTAATATCTATTATACTAGTTGATGCAAACATAGAAAAGAAAAAGTCAGTGAGGGGATCTAATTATTCTCTATCACCCCAAATATCCCCTGAGGAGAGAGTTAAATTAAGATCTCCTCCAATTATCAAGTTGTCCTCCTTTAAGAAACCAGAGGCCTCCAAAAGATGCCAAAAGGAAGTTTTGTCTTTATAAGGTTTGTAACAATTCAATAGTTTCATAGGGGAGGAAAAATCCTTTAAACGACCTTCCAAAATTATACCAGCAAAGATATGAAAGGCTTTAAAATCTGCTTTCAAAGGGTTATCCAAAAATCAAGCCCATAGATAGCCCAAAAGAATCATTCGCCACACAATTCCAAGAGGGGAAACACTTTAAGGAAAAATATTTGCCTTTCTTATAGTCAACCAAAGTTTCTTGAAAGAAGATAATATTTAGGTTTACTCATTGTATTAACCTCTTAATGGTTAACATCTTAGGGGCACCCCCAACTTATAAAATGAGTGTAATAATTTTTTTAAGTAATCCTGATAATGCAAATGTTTTGCAAAGGGTTTAATAAATGTCAAATGGTTACATTACATGTAAATCATTGATGTGTATTGATTGGTGTGAATAATTGTTTAGATAATTTAAACTATGTGTATTGATTCATGTGGATGATTTCTTAGAATTGTATATGAATTTTATTGAATGATGTACCTTGAGGTTTCAATTTATTAAGCTAATTGTCACATAATATTTCTAAGGGAATAGATAACTGACATGCTTTACTCTTGGATCAACCGAATACATATACAACTTATTTAGATATCCAACTTATTTCGTTCTTGGATGTACTTTTAACTTGTCCGATTGGTATTTTTAATCTAGCAATGAAAGTGATAGAAACTTGTGGATTAAAACATTTTAGCTGAATGAGTCAAGCTTAGGGACTTCAGAAATTTTAGATGCTTTCTAATCTACATGATATTCATGAAATCATCAAACTTAAAATATGCAAATTTACTTGCAAAATCAAATAAAAAATGGAACCCAAAATTTTAGAATTTTAGAGTGTGTTGCGAACTCAACAAATGGAAATCTAGATGAATCCATCTTCTTTGCATATATACCTTCAAACTAAAGTTGATCTCTTTAAAGTAAAACAAATTTAGAATACAATTGGAACCCAAAAACTATCCATAGATCCTCTTATATGTAATTTAGAAATTATTTGCCTTACCATGGGGCTTCAACTCTTGATAATAATAGAAGATAAGTCTTTTCATTCAATAACATTCAACTTTGATAATGAAATTGGTTTGGATCAATCTTCCAGTATCGAGGTATAATTTAGGTAATATCTAAGTAACTCTAACACCCTTTTGGTGTTTCTCTACTACCAACAAGCATCCATAGTGTTGGTTGTTGTGTTTAATCATCTTCCTAATCCATAGATATTTTTTTAGCCACTTTTGGATCCCAGTTCCTGATGGCGGGATGTGGGGGGGGGGGAGATTTCCCCTACTATTTCTATCAGGGGTTCCAGTGGGGGTGGTGACATGTTTTTGGAGCCCCCTTGAAGAGAATTCTTTTGAAAAATGCCTTATAAAATATTGTAATTTTGCAGTTAATCTGGACCATTCTTTATTAGGTCGTAGATTTAATAGTAGAAATTATGTTGGGGCTTTTTTCCCTAGAAGGTGACCCTCTTTTATGGTGGCATTGTATTATAGTCAATGATGGGTTTACCATCAATAGTTTATGGGCCCATGGTATTGGTAACCCATGATATTTTCCCATGGGATTATATGTAATGAATCCTATTTAAAGGTTGTGTCAAACATAGAGAGTATTGTGTTTTTGAGAGAGGATATTGTGAGAAAGACTGAAAAAATGAAAGACCGGTTGTTTCTCCATGGATATATCCCATATTGGGTGAACCACATATATTGGTGTTTCTCTTGTATTGCTTATTTCTGTGTTTTATTTTCACATTCATTTTTATTTTATTTTTTTATTATTGCTCTGCGATCATATTCCTAAAAATTGGTATCACATCCAAAGGTCTATTTGGTTGATAAACTCACAGGAAAAGAGGGTTCTTGGTTTGATTAGGAGCAATGGTGGAAGAAGTGACGTTTAGGGTCAATAATTTAAACAACCAAAAATACTAACTATGGAAGATGAAAATGGAGGATTATTTATATCAGAAGAATATTTTCCCACCATTGGATGAAATAAAAAAATAGTCGACGATTATGAAGGACAAAAAATGGGAGGCTATTGATAGAAAAGAACTAGGAACAATACATGGTCATTATTGGCAGTGTTAGTGGATTTCAACATTTCAAAATAAAAGACAATTCAAGATTTGATGAAGGCATTGGTTAAACTGTCTGAAAAACCCTCATCCTCCAACAACGTATTTCTTATAAAGAATTTGTTTAATATGAATATGTCATAAGGTGGGTCTGTTGTTGATCATTTAAATGAGTTTAACATGGTCACCCATCAGTTAAGTTCTATAGGAGTAAACTTTGATGATGAGGTTAGGGATCTTTTGATTTTTTTCTCATTTCCAAAAAGATGGAATGGATTTATCATGGTTGTGAACGATTTTGTCTCTAGTTCAAACACTTTAAATTTTGATGATGTTGTTGGTGCTATCCTTAGTAGGGAAATGCAATGGAAAATCATAGGTGAGACATCAGGTAATGATTTGACTGCAAAGAATAGGGGAAGACAGAGGGAGAGAGGAAATATCCTAGGGACTTGTGGGAATTCTAAGAAGGGAGTATACATATCCATAGGGAAGTTGGAGTGTTGGCATTATGGGAATAAAGGACACATGAAGAAAAAAATGTTGGTCTCGGAAAGGAAAACAAGAATATGGACACCAAGAGGATAATTTGGAAGCAAATGTAGTAGGTGATGTGTTGCAAAATGATTTTATCCTTTCATTAGATAATATTAATAAGTATTGATTGATAGACTCGGGGGTTTCATTTCATGCCACACCCCATAGGAAATATTTGCAAGACTATGTTCAAGGTGATTTTAGACATGCTTTTTTGGGTGATGATAAACCATGTAAAATTGTTGGAAATGGTAAGATATAGATAAATTTATAGAATGTAAACCAATGGTTGATAAAAGAGGTGAAGCACACTTATGTTTTGAGAAGAGATCTAATTCCAATAGGGCAGTTGGATAATGAAGGATTTAAAGTCAAATTTAGAAGAAATTCATGGAATTTCACTAAAATATCATTGATAATACCAAAATGAGAGAGGGTAGGTACATTGTATTTAGGTATCAGTAATGTTGACTTTTATATTAATTATAAAGGAGTGGATACAACATTGTGCCATAATAGGCTCAAGGACATGAGTGATAAGGGGATGCAGATTCTCCACTCAAGAAATTTGTTGCCACATTTGAAGCAGGTTGATTTTGATTTCTATGAGCATAATATCTATGGAAAGAAGAAGAAAGTCATATTTCTCAGAGTTGGGAAGAAAAAGAAGAGTGAAAAGATAGAGCTTGTGCATATAGATGTATGGGGACTGACTCAAGTATCATCTCTTGGTGGATCTTATTATTATGTTACTTTTATTGATGATGTGACTAGGAAAACTTGGGTTTATTGCATTCGAAAAAAAATTGATGTATTTGTTACTTTTAAGAAATGGAAAGATTTGGTTGAGAATGAGACATGAAATAAGTTGAAGTGTCTCGAATCAAATAATAGATGAAAATATTGTGGCAAGGAGTTTGATAGTTATTGTTCATACCATGGAATTCGTAGAGAGAATATGGTACTAGGAACACCACAAGAAAATGGTGTGTCAGAAAGGATGAATAGGATATTCATGGAGTATGCAAGGAGCATGATATTGCATGCAGGATTTCCCTTACAGTTTTGGGTTGAGGTTGTGGATATTTTTGTTTACTTAATAAATAGAAGGACGTCAAGTTCCTTGGATGGTGGCATTCTAGAGGAGGAATGGATATGTAAAAAGGTAAACTATCATTTTTTAGGACTTTTGGTTCTGAAGAATTTATCCATACTCATAGAGAAAATAGAACAAAGCTTGAGGGAAAATCCAAGAAGTGTACTTTTATTGGATGTGGAGTTAATGATTTTGGTTACTGCTTATGGGATTATGAAAATAACAAAATCATTGGGAGTGTAGACGTGGTATTCAATAAGAAGTTTATGTATAAAGATCAGTTGTAGGAAAAGAAATAGGAAAAGGAAAACATAGAATACACGGTTCTTGATGAAATAAAAAATTATTGAAATTCCAGAGGTGCCAGAAAATCAAAATGTTCAACAACAACAACAACAATAAAAACAACAAGTACCTCAAACTACTATACGTGTTGTTATAAGACCTGCCTAGTTGAGTAGACCCCTAAACAATACTCTCCTTCAATGTATTATTTATTTTTTAACAATTTCGATTAACCTGATAGATATGAAGAAGTAATGCAGGTAGAAACCAAAAATAAATGGGAGCAATGCGTGAAAGAGGAGATGAAATTATTGGTACATAACCAGACTTGGGACTTGGTTTAGTTTCCTATAGGTAAACAAGAATTACATAATAAATGGATTTACAGGTTGAAGGAAGAAGATGGAGGCAAAAAGAGGTACAAGGGTAGACTTGTTGTAAAGGGGTTTGCACAAAAGACAGATATAGTGATCCGGATTTTATGAGAAGAATGAAATGAATACAAGTTATTAAAAGATGCTTAACATAGAATAACAAAGATACAATAAAATTGGTTTTCTATTCAATAAGGAAATAAGCTGAAACTGTAAAATGCAGCGGAAAACAAGCTTGTTGGAATGGTGGTGGCTTATCTCTGAGAAGAGATGTGACGGTTGTTCTCATTTGCAATAAGATGATTATAATGAGGCTTTGAAGGCCTTTTTACAATAAACAAGAATGTAAAAAACCCTAGACATCCAAAAACCTAACCCTAGGAGATGAAGCGCCAAAAGTCTTGTGGGCCCCGTTTGGGTAAGTTAGTACATCAACTTCTCGGGGTTGTAACTTTTGCATATGATCTTCATTTTAGGCACACGATATCCCATTGGAAAGGTCTATCCGAGGAATACACATTTTTCTCCAATCTATCTGAGGGAATTTATGACTATGGCGAGCCCTAAAAACGTTGTTTAGGGCCTCAAAACAACCCCGCAAGTCAGGGACCCGAAAACTAGGAAAAAAAACTGTCAAACTCAAAAACTGCCAAAATGAACAAGTTGGAATAGGTGGGAGGCCATCAAAATCCATATGGGTCAATCCTTCCCCCTTAGGAAGAAATGGCCTACATTGCATTGAGTTCCCCCATCAGATGAGGAAATTTCTGTTGAATTTGGCCCCGGGTGAGCCACTTGCCTTGGTGCAGGCGTTGCCTTGCTTTGACAACTCGATAAAGATGGATCCTTTGATGTCAGGTGCCCTTGATCTGTGTGTCCATAATATGATCATTGGATCCATGTTGCATGTAGTTAGGGTTGATCTATGTTGGTGTAAACTGCTCTACTATCTCTGAGGTGTTCAATAATGGTGGGAAATATGGCCGAAGGAGAGCCACATTGAAGACTGGGTGTAGGCAAAGGAAAGGGGGAATGTTGATCTTAAAATAATTGTCACCCACAACCTTGGTGATTGTGTATGGCCCATACCAGTGTGGGAGAAGCTTCTGATGGGGCCCAATAATTCGTTCTTTCTGCAATTGCAACCAAACATTTTCGCCCACCTGAAACTTATGTGGCGCCCGGTGTTGATGATGGCACTGCTTGTACTTGGCATTGGACTTCTGTAAAATATATTGAACCTGTTGGCGGATGTGTTGTATCCGTTCAATGAATTGGGTGGCTTTGTCAGCTTCTGGTGGAGAAGGGGACGAGTCGGTTGAGGTCTTCTCCAGGGGTAGTGCAACATCCATGGGGCCCAATGGTTGGAATCCCAACCCTTCCTGAAAGGGGTTGTGGCCAGTTGAGATATGCAAGGCTCGGTTGTAGCTATGATAGACATAGGGAAGACTCTCACCCCATGTGCGGGGGTTCTTGTAATTGTACATGCGCAGGATATGTATGATCATCTGATTGACGACCTCAGTTTGGCCATCTGTCTAGGGGTGGAAGGCAGTGGATTTGGTGAGCTTGGTATCCAACAGTCATCATAGGCTTGACCAGAATTTTCTAAGGAATCGATTGTCCCGATCTGAGACAATGGTTTGTGGGATCCCAAAGTGTACCCAGACGTGTTCAAAGAAGATCTTGGTAGTGGCCTCTGCGATGATGTTCTTCTTACAGGCGGCTAGAATCGCCATCTTGGAAAATCGATCAACTACCACAAAACACAGTCATTTCTCCTCTTGGTGGATAAGAGGCCCAACATGTAGTCCATTGAGATGGATTCCCATGTCTTTTCAGGAGTAGGTAGAGGGGTGTACATGCCCTGTTTCTTAGTGGTCGGTTTGGCAATAGCGCAGGTGGTGTAGGACCTGATATACTTTCCAACATCTTGTCAAAGTTTCGTCCATTAGAAATGTTTTTGTAGCACTGCCACTGTCTTTTCGACGCCAAAGTGTCATGGCACCCTACCATAGTGAGATTCCCAAATCATCTTCACGCGCTCGCTCAATGGAACACATAGATGGCCTAGACGACACAACAGCCCGTCCTGAAGATGGAAATTAGAAACCACTGAGTTTGCTCCGAACATTTGGTAGGTGGTGGAGAATTCATGGTATGTCTCATAGAGGTGGGGCCATCCATAGGTCTCATGGCCGCAAGATTCTAGCACCGTGGTGAGTGTGGTGAGTGTCGTGACTCGAGGTCAGCTGAGGAAATCAACAACTCGGTTGGTAATTCTTTTTTTATACTTGATGTTGCAGTGGAAATTTTGTAAGTATGTGGACCACTTATGATGGCAGTCATTCTGCAATTTTCCTTGGGTTTGCATGAACTATAGTGGTTTGTGATCAGTGTGGATGACTGTCTCCTTCCCCAGAATGTAATGTCTCCACTGGCAACAGGCTTGCACAATGGAGTACATTTCTTTGTCTTAAGTAGAGTACTTATGGACAAAATATGTCAGTGTCTCACTATGATACGCCACGGGGTGGTTGTGTTGAGTGAGAACGATGCCCACAACATAGTCTGAAGCATTTGTCTCAATCTCAAAGGGATGTTGTAGGTACGGTAATGAAAGTACTGGGGATGAGCACAAACGTTTCTTAAATTCATCGAGGTCTTGTTGTTGGGACATGCCCCACACAAATTTTTCCTTGCCGCCACCCCTGGTTACTTGGCTGAGGTCCCATGCGATATGAGAGAATCCCAACATGAACCTGCGATAGAAATTGGCAAGGCCCAAGAAGCTCCAAAGCTCAGTGAGTGTGGTTGGCGCTGGTCAGTCACGAATGACTTGGATCTTGGCTGGATCCACATGCACACCATGTTGATCAATGATGTAGCCTAATTAATGGACCATGTCCATGCCGAAGAAGCATTTTTCCAAGTTTGCATATAGTTTGTGTTGTTACAGGGTGTGCAGAACCTACTGAATATGTTGCAAGTGTTTCGCCCAAATCTTGTTGTAGATGAGGATATCGTCCATATACACCACTACAAAAGTATTGGTGAAAGGTTGCAGGATATCATCCATCATCCTCATAAAAGTTGTTGGAGAATTTTTCAAACCAAAGGGCATGACCAACTAGCCATAAACTTGCAAACATATTAACGAAGGCAGTGACCAGGGAGAAACAAAGTTCTTGTTTAGTTTCATTTGGCCTTCAAGCATGATGGTGAAGAAGATAAACTTTTCAGGTCCAAAGTTTGAGCATATTCTAGCAGGTGTAGTAGTGGTGGAGTTGTTGTGATCATTCTCCAAGTGGGAGATTGTTGGTTGTGGAGCCTATTTAGCTTCTTGATCCATAGGCCTTATTTTAGATGCATTTATATAATAGTTCTTGATAGGTTGGGGATAATTCCACCCCACCATTTTCTCCAAGGGGGGAGATGACACTTTTTTAGAGGCCCCCTTGGCAGGTGCTCAGGGTTAGCGCTCCTGAAGAGTTTTTTTTTTGAAAATTTTCTTATAAAATATTGTAATTTCATAGTCAATATGGACCGTTCATTATTATTCCATAGATCTAATGGTAGAAATTATCTTGGTTCTTTTTTCCCTAGAAGGAAACCCTCTTTTATGGGGACATTGTATTATGGTTAATGATGGGTTTACCGTGGGTGGTTTAAGAGACCATGGTATTGGGAAACCCATAGTATTTTCCAATGGGGTTATATGCATTGAAGCCTATTTAAAGGATGTGTGAGTCAGAGAGAGTTTTTTGTGTCTAAGAGAGGAGATTGTGACAGAGTGAAGAGGAGGTTGCAGTGGATGTGCTATAGGTGTTATCCCTTCATTTTATTGGATGGAATAAAGGAAGGATTGGTTGTTTTTCCATGGGTGTATCCCATATCAGGTGAACCACATATATTGGTGTCTCTCTTGTATTGTGTTATTCTATGTTTTATTTCCACATTTATTTTTATTTATTATTATTATTGTTATTATTGCTCCACAATCTTATTATTAACACATAGCCCTGACAAAGTCACCCGATATCACAGATCTTGCTCCACTTCCAATGAGCATCCATATCCCTGATGGAGACATCTGCATTTCCTCATTAACAATATGTTTCACTTTGACATGTTCATTTTCCTTGAACACACACACACACACACACACATGACAAAATGTTTTTGAGGAACTTAAGTGAAACAACTATTCAACTTCTAAGGATAAAGCCTTCTAATGAAGGACTAAATTAATCACTTAGGATTTGAAGCTAAATATTTCCGAAAGAAGAAAAACATCCATCAATTTCCCCTCATCATCTAAGTCGTGACTTTAGAGGCTATCACTTATTAATCCATTCATGTTTTTCACAACTATTACCACCATGAGCAAAGCATTTTATTTTCTCCAAATTACACATAAATGAAACTATGAATACTTTTCGGCTTCCAATCATGCTCACTATTAACTTCACTTTACTTTGATATTAGAAAAAATAAGGCACACAATTGAGAACTAAATGCCATGTTTTGTGAGATGTTGAAAACTCAACACCTCTAATAATGTTTTAGGAAAAAACAAACAAACATGTTACGATGCAGCATACCATGCAAAGCAAGAAATAACTGATGCAAATTCTAAAAATCAAACTTGAAACTAAAACTATTGAAAGCAAGACAATTGAGGGAAACAAAAACAAATAAAATTATGGTGCATGAAACTACTTGAAGGAGAGACTAGGTGAAGTATTGTTTTAATATATGTACATTGATAAGAAGGGAATATAGCTCACCTTCCAAGCTTTGTAATCCATACATGCTAGCTCTTATCTTTTCAGCACCTTGGTATGGAATGATCCATAAGATTTGATACTTTGTATGTTTTACTTTGGGTTCATTAAATCTGTCACATTTTAAAACCAAATCGCCTACTTCAAAAATTGTATCGCCAACTTTATGTTTATCAATTCATTGTTTCATGACCTGCTAGTGAACTACAAATATTTTTTTGGCCTTTTATGAATAATGTATTGATTTGGTTTTGAAGGATAGAATAAGGTTTCCCCCTCAAAGCCAATTGTAGGGATGGAAATATTGGTTGGAAGAATAGCTTCTTGCCCATATATGAGATAATAAGGCAAGGTACCCAATTCCTCCTTAAGAGTGACTCTATCAGTGCAAAGAGCATTGGGAAAAGAATTATGGAAATTCCTAAAGTTTTTTGTCACTGTATTTTTTAGAATTAGAATTAGATTTTTACTAGTTGATTCCACCACTTCATTACCTTGTGGATAATAGTTGGTTGTATATTGCATAACAATCCCCTTATCTAATGAAAAATCAGAAAACAAAGTTAAAGAGAAATAAGAAACATTATCAAAAACAACAATAGAAGAAACTCCAAACCTCGTGATTAAATGTTGTTCTAAAAATTGAATGACTACCTTTTCATTTACTTGTGTTACATGAATAACTTCAGACTACCTGGTAAAATAATCTGTCGCGGTTAAAAAGTATCTATGTTGGTTTTAAAATGAGGTTTTATATCCCCTATAATATAGATACCTCATTGCTTGAAGGGTCTAATGATCATTATAGGTTGTAGTGGAATTGATTCTTTCTTCTCCCTTCTAGTGCTTAACTGACAAGTTTTACATTTTCTCATGTACATGTGCACATATTCAAAGAGAGTGGGCCAGTAGTTCCATCTCTCAAGACTTTATGAGATATATTTTATCTATCAAAGTGACCTTCAGTTGGCCCATCATGGAGATCCTTGAGGACTTTTTCGACATCTTCCCTTTCTAGACGTCATAATAGTACTCAGTCATAATTCTTCCAAAACAAGACAATGTTGATCAATTTGTATTGAGAAGATTCCAGTCTTGAATCTCGTTTATCCTTTGAACTCATATGGCTTGGGCACATCCCATCATGTAGAAAAATGTTCATATCAGTATACCATGATTCCATAGTTTATGGGAGGTAAATAAATTTGTTATTATAAATAGAAAAATCATTTTCACATCCCTCTTCCTCTTTGATTGCATTATATTGTGATTCTACAACTAAATTCATAATCCTTGTCCTTGTACAATGTGAGCATATTTTATTTCAATATTAAATTCCTAGATGGCTATCATTCAGTTACCTCTACGCTCTCCTAATTATTTTTTAGTAAATAATGATTAAAAGAAAAGGTGAAGTACTATTACTTTTGTGTGATTCTTAAGGATATAAGACTTGAAGTGTCTAACAACTTTATACAGAACAAATGATTTCTTATATATGGTAGGGTAATTAAGTTCTACGAGTCATTGTATATTTTAACTCATAAAATAGATGGGTGATTCATTTCCTTTGAAATATTTATATGTTATCATTGTTGTAAGAGATTGATTTGAATAAAAAGTGTAAAGAAGAAAGTCGTGATTAAAATATGGATTTCGTAAAATAGGAGAATTAGATATAGCAGTCTTTATCTTATCAAATAACTCTTTCTCACTTTTATCCCACTTAAACTCTACACCTTTATTGATCATTTTTTGTAAGGGTTTAATGGTTTCAACAAATTCTGTAATGAACTTCCGCACAAAGTTGATCTTCTCGAAGAAAGATTACATTGATTTCTTGTTATGTGGAAAAGGAAATTGGGATATCTCTTTTACAGTCTCAGGATCTATTGTTATTCCTTCTTTATATATGATATGACTGACTAAATTTCCTTCAATAACAACGAGGATGCTCTTTTTTGGATTCAGAGAAATTCCATACTTCCTACACCTTTCAAAAATATGTATAAGATGTGAAATATGGTCAAACCTTTTTTTTGAATAAATTTTCACATAAACTAAATAAAAAACAACACTACAGATAATGATATCTTGAACAGGAATTTCCATTACTCTCTAAAAATTTTCTCTAGCATTTATCAATCCAAAAGGAATTATATTGTAGGCAAAGGTACCCCACTTTGTACAAAATGTAGTTTTCAACCTATCCTCTTCTTATACTATCACTTGACTGTATCCATATAAACCATCAAGAAATGAGAACATCTAAGACCCTAACACAAGTTATAATATTTGTTCCATGGGTGGGACTGGCCTAGTTGTCTTTGTTGAAGAACTTATTCAGGTTTCAGAAGTCCACATAGAGCGAATATCCCCAGTTTTCTTCTCGACTGGTATTAAATTGGCCACCCATGCAAAATGTCATACTTGGAATATGATTTTGGTATCCAGGATTTTCTTTGATTGAGGATCTAAGGAATGATGCATTCTATGAAGTTTTTTTTGGAATGGATTGACATCCTTCTTCATAGGGATGGTGTGATGGATGGTCTACATGTCATAAGTTTTAAGATAGTCATATGACCATGTGAAAACATCTTAGTATTTTCTAAAAAGCTTAATGTATGTTATATTTTCCTGTTTAGAACAACCTCTACTAGAATTCACATTTTTTTGGTTTTTAGTAGTTCCTAGACTGATGGCTTCATGAAGTATATTGGAGTTGCTAGTTTTAACATTTGGGGATCATTTAAACTTGTTTTGTAAATCAATTTTTTTTTTCTAAATTGACAATACCTTTGAGCGTGAGATTTTGCTTCAGTTGATTTATCTTTATCTTCTTCTAAATTTTTTGGGAATACATTGACATTAATGGCTAAATCCTTCAAATTCTCCCCATTTGTGAGAAATTTAAAGACCTATTCATCAAGTATACTTTCCAATCAATAATGTTATGAGGGATAGAGGGTTAATAGAGTAATTCAATAATGAACCTACTAGCTTCAAAATATTCAAAAGAAGAGAGTTTAGAGGAAACCATAGCAAATGAATCAACCACCACATTCTAAGTGCATGAGACAAATGTATATTAAAGGCATTAAAATTGTCAATCAACCTATGAAATTCCTATGAGTAATTTTTTAAATGAGGAGAATTGTAGTGTGTCATATTTTTAATCTATCTATTTATAATTGTAGAATCTCCAAACACTTTCATTTTTTCAATTTTTAAATCTATGGCCTTTTTAAGACCTTGAACCAATGCCTCATATTTTGTAGTATTATTATTACATTCAAATTCTAATCTACAAGGAAAAAAACTATGTTTACCCCTTAGATCAATTAACAAACAATTGTCCATGGCTCCCTCTTGAAACTTAGAACCATCAGAATATAAATCCTATATATTAGGGGTGTTACACCTCATATTCACCTCAGTGTACCCTATAATTTTTTCCCATTTGTGGACCATCATATGCGCATATTATGTGCTTCATTACATCATGATGAGACAAAAGTGTGGTTGTATTTATACTCATGTATTATATTTGACCATGCTTCGATGTTCGATGTATTGGTGGGGGGGGCTATGTAGTATCTTTAGACCCCTTGTGGTCGGTCATGGCCCATCCTTCTAATACCCATTTCAAGATAGGAATTTCATTTATTGATCGGGTCGACTACCCATTGATGTCAATAACTCTTCATCATGTCATTCATTTATGATGTAGGTTGTTATTCAACTATCTTGGGGTGGATCTACTAGGATGCATGATCTAGGGGAGATGTTAGTCTCTCTTACCCGTTTGTATATGATGTAAAAGTGTTTCTCTTTGTAAATTTTTTCACACCTATGTATAAAAAACTTATTTTATGTCTAATAATGGATCCTTATCTTATGTATTCATCACACTTTGGTCATCTACTATCAAATATGATTCTAAAAATGATCCCTCGGTTTCACATTTCTCAAGGTACTCTCACAGTTCTCAAGGAAGTACACATATCCAAAGGCACATGTCATATCCTTCAAGAAACATTTGGGATATTTATGCATGCATGGACATCCTCTACACATGCAACGTTGAAGATTCTAGAGCGCCCTCCTTTTTCATCATTTTTGGAGTTATTTCTTGCATGTTTGAGGGTTGACCCACATGCATGGGCTTTATGACAATCATGGGGGTTCTTTTAGTGATGATTTGACTTGGAGGGGCATATTCCTTACCTTGTGGAGGATATTTTATTGAGATGATGGCTTGTTCATACTTTGGCAAGAATCTTCTGAGGTCTTATGAGCTTGATTGAGGGGGTCATCCACCTTTGAGGCCCCTTCTCCACCTTTTCACGAGGTTGTTCCACTTGGAGAAGCTAGACATTGGTACTTTTATTTCTTGGTAGGATACTACACCATGTTTTGAGGCCTCTACAACACATTTCCAAGGGAACATTGAGTTGGTGAAGTAAATATCCCCCCTTCTTTGTGGGACATCCCCCTCTCATGAAGGTTTTATGTGCATGTGGCATCATTTGATTATGTCTTAACTTAGTCTACTTCTTTGTGTGGATGAAAAGTATTCTTTATAATTCTACTAGTATAATTTTAGGGAGAAAGAATTAATAAATAATGAGAAGTATGTAGAATCCTCCTATATAAATAGAGGTTCTCTTCTCATTCCAGATTGTTGTGAATTGTTGGATTTTTTTAATACAATTAATAGAAGATCTACCTTTTAAGGTTTTCGTGTCAATTCTTGGAGCTCTTTCTTTCTTGGTTAATTTCTTAGTGCATCAAACATAAGTGTGAATGTTTCAATACTTCTACTATCTAGAAAGATCGATCCATTTTAGGATTTAATTAACTACTTGGAAGGAGTATATCTAGGGTATTTTATATTCCATCCTCCTTTGCTTGGTTTGGTAAGTCCTCAATCTCTTGTCTTATTTATCCTTTGGTTCCTTGGCACAGGTTTTAGGTATTTTATTCAAGCCATGATTGAACTTGTTTGTGAAGGTTCTTTTCCTTGAGGAATCTCTTCTTGTAGGGACTTTGGTCTTCATACCTTGTCTTGGTTAGATAAGGGATTTATTTGACTTAGTGTTCCAATCCCTTACCCTAATATTTAAGATAGTAATGACCAAGTTTTAGAGGTGCATACTTCTTGATCCCATAATCCCTGATTGGATTAAAAAAAACACTTGTCCTATATCCAACAACCAACCAAAAAACTCTAAAAATCAAAATGTTTACTTTTTTGTTGTTTAAAGGAAATATAACGGTGAAAATCAAAAGAAAAATATTTATTAAGATTTATTTTATTGTATAGTGTAAATTTAATGGTTTATTTCATTTTATAGACAAATTTAGCCTAGGGTTTAGGCTTAATTGTTGATCTCTAACCTTAAGGAGGAAAAATGGCCCTATAATAAGAAGCTTCAAGGCCATATCTAACATTGTGTGGGTTCATTTTAAGGTGTTTCTAAAATATGTAAATTAAATTACAAAAATAAAACTCAAATTTGGTGAAACCATAAGGCTAGTGTTTGGTGCTTCAAGGTGTCTTCTCTCTCATACCTAGCATATAGAGTATTTATATGTGTTTAAATTACATATATATAGGTGAATTTGATTTCTAATGTTCTAATAATTGTCTATGATTGACTTAGAGGTCTATTTGGTGAATTCCAAGTGTTAATTTGTGTAACCCTATGGGGATTTACCATTCATTTTATAGTTCTTTCTTAGTTAATGTTTATATATATTTAGAAATTGTACATAACACTTTTTTTTATTGCTTTTGCATAAAAAATATCTTTCCAAAGTCGAAACATCCAAGACATCTTGTTTTGTTGCACTTAATCTCTCTCTTGGATGGTGTTTTCATGATCAAAATCTGGAATTTTTGTGTTTTTATTCACATAGATTTAGAAGTGGAAAGGCAGCCCTAAGTTTTTCCTCTCTTAACATATAATAAAGTGGTAAACAGAATTACACATTTCACCTTTGATTTAAGCTAAATGTCTTCACTCTTTGTGCCCTAAAGGAGCTTAAAGTTGTTCTAACCTCTTGGAAGTTTTATTTAGCTAGGGTAGCATTCAATTTTTTTTAAAATAGAGTACAACATGAAATTAGATGAAGCTACCAAGTCTACCATATAGTTACAAATGTTCTAATTGAATATTTTAAAAGTAAGTAAGAAAGGAGGAGTCAAAGATTTTGACTCTTTCCTAGTAAGCACAATGTTGATTGATATTTTCTACACATTGTTTCCATCTATCTTATTAATAGTCTTAGCATAAGTTGAAATTTTTGTTTCATCATATTTAAAATATTTTAATAGAAATTTACATTGTTGTGAAATATTGCAAATCTTGAGCATTAAAATATTTTATTTGATCTTCTTCAGACCTTCATCAATGTTGTATTCAATAGTCTCCTAATAATTGGTTGTGGGATTATGTAAATTAGAGATTACAGGGGTAGGTTTGATAGTGGGATTTATTGACGCAACCCCCTTCACTCCTCGGGCTTGATCGACCTCTCGGTATAGGATTGGTCAAGTCTCTGAGCCGAATTATCTCCTCAGGACCCTGCTATCCACCAAATTCATTTAACATAGGCCCCTTTATCACCTTAGGCACAGGTCATATGTAACTCACAAGCCCTTTTCCTAGTGCTTTTGAAAACTTTAAATTTGTGGACGCTAGGTCCTTCTGCTAGCCCCTCTCCTCATGCGACCTTGGGCTGTAACCCAGGGCTAAACCTTGAAAGGCGCTTCAGACTTCAGGCTTCATCCTTTTTCACAACATCTAACTTCAAAACCTCTGAACTCCTAACCGACAAACTTACCCGGGTGATATTTACGGCTCGTGCTCCTCTGGCATCCGACAATTTTAATTTCTTCATAAATTCGGGCTTCGACCGAATTCAGGTGCACACTCCAAAAATCCTCCAAAGTGTACAACCTCTGAAGTAAATCTCCACTCTCCACGTGTCCTTCTGTTCATTAACAACTCCTATTGATTTCGGCCTTCGAGACTTTATCCTTCAGTTTCCCCTGAAGTGTCCTATCACCGAAGTGACAGATCTGATGCCACATGTCCAAGCAACTAACAACTAGGATGGGCTCTTGCCTCTCGAGCTTCAAACGACTTCTAGTCAACACTTTGCTTCCCCCTTGCTTTTCCCTGAAGTCCACGATCTGATGACGCGTGTCCTTCTTAGATCAACTGTCACAATGGACTTCACTACCTCGAGCTTCGATAGTTTTCGCTCCTCCTACCTCTATTCCTCCTGAATAGAGAACCAGTGAGGCGTTGATCGAATGCCACGTGTCATGTTCCAATGGACAGCTAGGATTTCTTCGGCTCTCGGCTCTTCGAGAATTCTCCACCTAGACTTACCTTTGTCCTTTCAGAGTGATATTCGTCCGGATCTCCGGATCTATTTCCATGTGTCCCCTAGCGATCAATGAGCAAGATCTATTTTGCAACTACAGGCTTCAGGATTTTTACACACTCCACATAGGATTTTCTTTGATGTGCTCTTCTTCCGAAGTACGTGGATTTCCGCCACATGTACTTTTGAATGATGGATAGTCTCAATCTACTTTGGGACTTTGGGACTTTGGCGAGTCCACTCTCCTTGTGCACTTAAGAATATTTAGGCTCGTGCACTTACCTGGATCGAACGGTTCTCGATCCACGTGCCCAGATCCGACAGATGGGATCTATTCTCCTCCTTTGCATGTTCCTCCTGCCTGGACATAGATCTAATGGTCCAAATCTATCCTTGCAGTTGATCTAATGGTTTTTGTAGCTCCTCCCTCCTAAGCTTAGAATTTCTCTCGAATTGGGAAAATTTGCAAGTGTCAAAGGTTGCGGCCTTTGATCCTCCTGGAAGCCCGTCCACTTGGGTCTCGACTTCGCTCCTCCTCCTGAGATTTTGAAATTGAGGCAAGTTCATCTCCGATGCACCCCTTGCACTCTCCCTTCTGAGATTTTTCCAATGTAACTTGACCTCAGCTCTGGCACACACTTTAACTTTCAATGTGCAAGCTTGCACTACTTTTTCTTAACCTTGCAGTCGCTCGGATTTTTAAGGGACTCAGGCCTCTTCTTCCAACAAAGGAATTTTCGCGCCCTCTTGAAACCTTCTGCTCAATAAACACTTGTAGAGATTCTTCTTCAGAGTGTTCAGCAACTTTGATGTTCTTCAATTCCTCCAACACTTCAGAAAGGTGTTGGTTATGTGCACTCTTTACACTTGCTCAAAGCACTCCTTGTTGATCCTTTCCTTCAGAGTGTTAAGAAACTCTGAAGCATCTCTCCTTCCTGTCTACCAAAGTGTTCAGTAACTATGTGGGTGTCTCCCTCTGACACTTCTCTCTTTGAACTCAAAACAGAGTTCTCTTGTGCACACTTCCACCTGCTCAATGCCCACCTGGCAGAGCTCTTAGAGTATTCAACAACTTTGTCTCTTTGTGCATCCTCTGCACAATCTCTCCTCCAAGGTATTCAGTAACCTTGAGGATCCTCTTGAGTTTTGATTTCTCTGGTGTTCCCTCCTAGAATTTTCTTATCTGACTCGAAAGAGTTCAGATGTGCACTCCTTGTGCTGGCTACAGAGTTTCCAATACCCTGTTGTGCACTCCTTACACAACCTAAAGAACCCAGAACAACTCAACAACTCTCAAACAGATAGTGAAATATATCTTAACCCTACATATGGAACCTATTCATATTCATACATATACAACATATTCATACATAACACAGAGATAACATTCAAATGCATTCATAAAACACATAAACACCCAGAAAAATCATAGGCAGGAAAAAATGTTCTTTCCATTAATCTGAATGCATAATTACAATGTATGCATGCTAGACTACAACAGAGTCTCAAATATTCTCTCCTTGGGTTACAATGATTTTTCTATCAACCTTTAGCAGCCTCTATTGGGCATACATTAAAAACATTTATACAGAGGGGCTCATCGAGCCTTCCCTCCAAGTTACACTAGTGGTTTCTAATCACCATTTACAACGCCTATCTACTGAGGATTATTACATTGAATAAACATCTAGTCCAAATCGGATCCAGATCAACCTACAACTGGCCATTAAAGGTGACTCTAACTACTACCTATACAAATGCATCAACTCACCTCTTCCAGCCTTACAGCATTTAATTGCATTTAAATTACATTTAAAATTTAAAAATAGGAGGGCTACGCCTCTCCTTTTATTGAATGCACTTTGATGTTCTAAATAGATGGTGCGTTGTTGAGGTGGAATGGATGCTCCTGCATCATACTCCACGGTTGCGAAAATCATGAGCTCCTACTCATGGCTCCCTCTGCTCCATTGTTGAAATCCCCCTGGATCCCAAACTCTCCCTTGTATTTGTCCACCTACTCCTCTGATATGTTGTTGATGTTGTTGTTGCTTCCCTGCTGCTGTGGAAGGCTTTCCTCTGTCCAGCCTCTCCTTGCGAACAACTTCTTGTGATTATCTCAACATCAGCCTCCTTATCTCCTCAATCATCTCTTCCAGTTGATCCACTGGTTGGCTCCCTTCATGCAGTCTGTTCTGTTGCATCTACTCATCCTAATCAAAGAGAAGATCAACTTGATCTCCCATGTTACCTTCTTCTCCTATGGAACTGGCTTGTCACTCTGCTGCAGACTCCAATTCTGCAATCTCCTCATTGAGTTGATTCTCATCTATCTCCTCTGACAGACTAAATCCTGCCAGCTCCTCTTTTGATAGTTCCACTCTAGCTTCCTCCAATTGCTCCTGAGACTGGAATTCTACTCCAATATGAATGTCTGTCCATATCCCACTGTGTGAGCAACCTAACTGTATGCTCCTATTTTTTTGTTGGGGCAGACATCAGTCTCTACTCCTTCTCCTCCTCCTCTATGACGGTCACAGTTGGTTGTCCTTTCTCTTCTACTGCACCTGAAATTTGTGCACTGGCCTTTGCTTGGCTACTTGGCAGGAATATCTTAATTCCCCCAATGATCAAAATTCTCCTCTGATCCTCTTCCATCCGCACTCCTTTCTAATATGAACTCCTAGTTGAGTTCATCTCTTCTCCCTTGCCCACCTGGAAACCTGGGATTTCACTCCTGCCCTCCTGGCAGTCTATGAGATCAACCGATCTCATCTCATTGCCCACCTGGTAATCTAAATTTTCATCACTACCCCCCTGGCAGTTTATGAGATCAATTGATCTCTTCTCCTCCTCATCACTGAGGATCTCTCCACTCTCAGGTTCACAAATGTAAACCACTTTCTTTGTGTCACTGAGGGTTCCAAATTTCCTTAGCCACCTCCTCAATTGTTGATGTTTCCTTCTGGACAACAACTTTTGGACATGCCATTTTATTTTTTTCTTCATTGGCCACTCGTACCTCCAACGTACATGTGCCTCTTGCTGCATATTTAGCGTTATCCTATCGATTTCTTCTCTAATATCCTCAAGCTCTTTGTTCATCTCTGCTTTGTTTTTCTGCTAGTGGTCCTTGCTTTGACCACGCCTATGGCCTTCAGTAGCCATTTTTCTCCTCTGCCTCTATGAACGCAACTGGTTCTTCTGGCTCAACCCACCTAGATGTCTAATGTCTACTCTACAACTAAGAGTACCACCATCTTTCTCCTGCATCCCACCTGGGTATCAACTGACTACTGCACACTTGCAAGAAATCACACACAGAGCATCGGTACTCTGTCTCCTCCTTCACCTGCTGTCTACAGATGAAATTAAGCTCTAATACCACTCTGATGCAGCCCCCTTCTCTCCTTGGGGTTTCTCGACCTCTTGATCTAGGATCTTTCAAGTCTCTAAGCCAAATTAGCTCCTCGGGACCCTGCTAGCCCCCAAATTGATTTAACACAGGCCCCTTTATTACCTTAGGTGCAGGTCATATGTAACCTGCGGGCCCTTTTCCTAATTATTTTGACAACTTTAAATTTGTGGGCACTAGCTTCTTCTTCTAGCCCCTCTCTGCATGCGACCTCAGGCTGTGACCCAGGGCTAAACCCTAAAAGGCACTTCAAACTTCAAGATTTGACATTTTTCACAACAGCTAACTTCAAAACCTATGAACTCTGAACCGACGAACTTACCTACTCAAGATCTATGGCTCGCCCTCCTTTTGCATCCCATGGATGTGATTTCTTAGTCAATTCGGGCTTCGGCCAAATTCACATGCACACTCCACAAATCTTTCAAAGTGTACGACCTCCGAAGTAAATCTCCACTCTCCACGTGTCCCTTTGTTCATCAATGACTCCTATTGATTTCGGCCTTTGGGACTTTATCCTTTAGTTTCCCCTGAAGTGTCCTATCACCAAAGTGACAAATCTGATGCCATGTATCCAAGAAACTGACAGCTAGGATGGGCTCTTACCTCTGGAGCTTCGAACGACTTATGGTCAACACTCTTCTTCCCCCTTTCTTTTCCCTGAAGTCCACGATCTGATGACACATATCCTCCTCAGATAAAAGGTCACAATGGACTTCGCTACTGCAAGCTTCGAGAGTTTTCACTCCTCCTACCTATGTTCCTCCCAAATAGCGAACTAGTGAAGCATTGATCGAATGCCATGTGTCATGTTCCAATGGACGGCCATGATTGCTTCGGCTCCTAGCTCTTTGGGAATTATCCACCCAAACTTACCTTTGTCCTTCTGGAGTGTTATTCCTCCTGATCTCTGGATCTGTTGCCACGCGTCCCCTAGAAATCAACAACCAGGATCTATTTTGCAACTTCAAGCTTTGGGAGTTTTACACACTCCACACAGGCTTTTCTCCGAAGTGCTCTTCTTCCGAAGTACGTGGATTTCTGACATGTGTCCTTTTGAAGGATGGACAGTCCCGATCTACTTCGGGACTTCATGACTTCGACGAGTCCACTCTCCTTCTGCACTTAAGAATATTTAGGCTTGTGCACTTACATGGATCAGATAGTTGTCAATCCACATGCCCAGGTTTGATGGATGGGATATGTTCTCCTCCTCTGCGCGCTCCTCCTGTCTGGATGTATATCTAATGGTCCAAATATCTCCTTACAGTTGATCCAACAGTTGTTTCATCTCCTCCCTATTGAGCTTAGAATTTCTCCCGAATTGGAAAATTTGCAAGTGCCAAAGGCTACGGCCTTCGATCCCCTTGCGAGCCCGGTAACTTCGGTCTCGACTTCGCTCATCCTCTTGATCTTTCGAGCTTGAAGCAAGTTAGTCTCCGGCACACACCTTGCGCTCTCCCTTCTGAGATTTTTCCAATGTAACTTGACCTCAGCTCTAGCGCACACTTGCGCTTTCGTTGTGAAAACTTGCACTACTTTTCCCAAGCCTTGCAGTTTCTCGGATTTCTAAGGGACTCAGACCTCTGCTTCCTCCAAACGAATTTTCGTGCCCTCCTAACACCTTCTTCTCAAAGCACACTTTCATAGCTTCTTCTCCAGAGTGTTCATCAACTCTAGTGTTCCTCAATTCCTCCAACACTTCAGAAATGTGTTGGTTATGTTTACTCTTTGACTCACTCAAAGCACACCTTGATGAGCCTTTCCTTTAGAGTGTTCAGAAAATATGAATTATCTCTCATGCCTGTCTACCAGAGTGGTCAGTAAATCTATGGGTATCTCCCTCTGACACTTCTCTCTTTGAACTCAAAACAGATGTCTCTTGTGCACACTTGCACATGCTCAATGCCCACCTGGAAGAGCTCTCAGAGTATTCAACAACTCTTTCTCTCTATTTCTCCTCTGTACAATCTCTCCTCCAAGGTGTTCAGTAACCTTGAGGCTCCTCTTGAGTTGTGATTTCTCTGGTGTGCCCTCCTGGCACGTTTTTCTCTTACTTGAAAGAGTTTAGATGCACACTCCTTGCACTAGCTACATAGTTTCCAATACCTTGTTGTGCACTCCTTGCACGGCCTAAAGAACCCAGAACAACTCAACAACTCTCAAACAGATAGTGAATTCTATCTTAACCCCATTGATGGAACCTATTCATACATCTACAACATATGCATACATAACACATAGATAACATTCAAATGCATTCATAAAACACATAAACACCCAGAATACTCATAGGAAGGAAAAAATGTTCTTTAAATTAATTTGAATGAATAATTACAATGTGTGAAGGATGGACTACAACAGAGTCTCAAATCTTCTCTCCTTGGCTTACATTGATTTCTCTATCAACCTTCAGCAACCTCTACTAGGCATACGTTACAAATATTTATACAAGAGGGGTTCATTGAGCCTTCCCTCCAAGATACACTAGTGGTTTCTAATCACCATTTACAACGCCTATCTACTGAGGATTATTACATTGAATAAACATCTATTCTGCATCGTATCTAGATCAACCTACAACTCGCCATTAAAGGTGGCTCTAACTACTGTCTGTACAAAGGAATCAACTCGACTCTTCCAGCCTTACAACATTTAATTGCATTTAAATTACATTTAAAATTTAAAAATGGGAGGGCTACGCCTCTCATTTTCTTGAATGCGCTTTGATGTGCTAAATAGTTGGCACGTTGTTGAGGTGGAAAGGATGATATTGCATCATTTATAGTCCATGGTTTTCTAGTGTTTTTGGTTTGAGAAACCACTAATTTTTCTTGAGGTATCGTTCCCTTCTATTTTAATTTTCCAAGCCTTCTTCCACCACTTCATCATCTTCAGTCAAATTTACACCAGGGAACATATACACAATACCATAGCTATCTCACTAGAAGGTTGTAGAGATTCTTCTTTCGCATCTCCTTCTACTTGTTTATCGATTTCTTCTACTTGTGCATAGCCATCCAAAAATCTTTTGTCTACCAAATTCATTGCATTTATTAATAGTAAGCAAGTTTTCTTGGAATGATTATCTCGATGATAGTTGCAATATTTTTCCATGACTACTCCTTATAAGTCAATGTTTAAATGTATAGGGGGAGTATCAATGTATTTAGGAGGGAAAGGCCTTTTGAATAAATGTCTATGTATATTTTAACCTTGTACAATATTTTACTGAAAACATATTTTCAATAAAAGAATAGAAAATATACAATGGAAAATACACACATTACACAGATATTTTTCCCTTGGAAACCCAAACTGAGAAAACCATCATATTCTATATTCATTCATAGTGATACATTGTTTACAATACAATATACAGATAGGAGCCAACGGCCTCCAAAACCCTAACCCAATGACTTGGATTAGTCAACAACTCTAATTCCTTAACCGGAAATAGAAAACCATTGGCAAAAACCATGTGCCGAAAAACCGCCCAACAATGGACATGAAAATCAAGGAGACACAAAAATGATACAAAAATTTGACACGTTTCTCGAGGAAAAAAATTCTCAGGGGCACTACCACTGATCTCCCCTCAATCCCCCCTGCACGCCCGACGCAATGTAGCAGACACTAGAGCTAGTCGTGCAAAGAATATAACACATACACAACAATCTATATGGTTTCTAGTTGGAAGTCCCTTCTCCAAAACTTCTCTTCATATCTATTATCTCATTGGATAATCATTTGATCATTCATTGTATGCTTTCCATATCCATGGAGTCTTTTTATTTATCCTCAGTGGGTTTCTTTGGTTGTGTTTGAGGTAATATAAGACCATTTTTTGGTGGTATAACCTCATTCTTCCCTAATGTTGTTTGGGTTTCTTTACATCCTTTCAGTTCAAATTAAATCATCTTAGATTCCTTAATAGTTAATGCCAAGGTATTGTTCACCACTTGTTTAAGAAACATTGATTCAATTTCTATAGGTAAAACATTTTCATACACTTCAATTTGGAGCTATGTTGCAGGGGCAGTACCATCTTTGAACTTATTTAAAATGATGGTAAATATTCAGTTGAAATATTAAATATTTTATTTAGGACCCATGACTAGAGAAAACAATTTGTCCATTAATGCATCGGTGGTGGTTTGTTCTCTAAATTTATCTATAAAAGCTTGTTAAAAATCACCCCAATTTATTATTAACCCTACTGGAAAATTAAAATAATTTGTAGATGCCATGTTTTCAAATGTATAAGGTAAAATCCTGCACACCACATCTTCATGTTGTATATTCACTAGTATGATGTCTAAAATAAATTTCTTAATGTAATCTTCAAGAAGACTAGCCACTTCAGGGATATATTTAGGAAGAAATCATTCTGGATGCTTGGGTAGGTTATGAACATGACCAAGTAGAGTCAAATAATATCGATCCAACTAAGGATAATTCTTGTAGTTATGATTATGTTCCATGTTTAACTGATTTGAATGATCAGAATTTGATTCTAAACCTTTTGAGTGATCTAGATCAGAAAAAGAGCCTGAATATTTATCTGAATGTTCACTCTCTACTAGGGAAGTAGTAGGCTTGATTGGTTTTGGAGGAACCAAGCTAAAAGGTTGAGTAATTTCTTGTTGGGATAAGTCTACCGAATATTTTACAATGTGAACCAAAGTATGATTTTCGATACCATTCATGGTTCAAGATGTATTTCTCCAACATGGAGGTAGATGAGTTATAGGAAAAGCATCGACCTGTCTTGGGATTTATCATATGATACAGTGTTTAGAATTGAATTAGTATCAAGTTTTGAGTTGTTAGTATGGATTACCATACATAGGCCCTCCTTCTAGCACCAATTCTATTGATGGGGTTGGATTCCCAATGCTCAATAGTAGGGATTAAACCCAAGGAAGATGCCCGATTAGACTCTTCTTGTTTGGGATGGAATAATCCTTCGGGTTAATGGTCTGAAAACCATTTGATGGGCTTTAACAAATCAATTTATTTATTTTTAATGTTTTTCTATTATGTGCTTAGTGATTAAATTAAATATAATCTAAAAAGATTAAAGAAATATGTTTCTAAAGGGTAACCATCATGGACAATAAAGGAAAGCAACCCATCTCTTTAAACCTATAAGGAATAATTCCTCTAAGAAATATTACTGTAAAATACTTTTAGGAAATACAATTGCATTAAAGAAGAAAGAGATGAAAATTATGTAAATAAAAAATTGCAATTCATCATTAGATATACTTTGGTTAAAAAAATAATTCCAAAATATATCATATATTAGACAGTAGAAACATATTACAAAAAATAAGAAGAATGATCAATAAAGTGTGCAAAACTATTTACTAAAAATAATAACCAACAACTCTTTCAATCGCAAGAGATAGCTTGGTAAATAGAAATCGTTAATAGATTCCCGTAACATTTAACTAATAGTATAATGATCCATGAGAATTAATATATGCACAAAAAGATTCAACAAAACTATATCTTGACTCCATAAGAGTTTCTAAATTGAGCTTGAAATAATTTTTCTACTACAATCACCTCAAATCCAAAGACCTTATCATATAGATTGATTTACTAATATATAAGAAAACACTACATTTAAAATAAGATAAAAAAAAAAAATGGAAAAAAGCATCGATGTTGTTATGATTCTGGTGGACTAGGCTTCTCATCATATGCATCCTAGGAATCATATTTATCCCACTACTCAAATAGTTCTTCAAACAAAATCAAGTGGGTAAATGTGTGTTGTTCCTTAGGAAAAATAGGAATAGCATTCTATTGTTTGAACCTCTTAATATACTTTTCTAATTTTGGCATTACAAACTCTAGTCTAGTAGCCATCCTAACCTCACTAGTTAGAAACTTTTAATGGTGGTTGCATTCCAATGAAGATATGCTTATGATATCCAACTCTCATTTCTTAGCAATATTGTTGAATTCTTCCAACACTTCCTAAATAGGCTAAAAATCCTTAGTTAGACCAAAATTGGGTACGTGGATCTTAGACATGGCATCCTCCACAAGGTCCCACACTTTTATAGATGCCAACCATTCCTCTTGAACTTAAGCCTAAGAAATGTCAGCAAACCTTCCCCAATACCTCACTAATTGATCCACTCTATCTAACTGATCCTTAGTCAACACTCTATTACCATAGTTCTCATGGTCATGGATCCTCTAAATTTATTTGATAAAATCTAATTGGTCTTGGAATTTATCTTGCCTACCCGTCCATACCATAATTCCCTTATAAAAAATGATAACTATAGGGCTTCCTTCTATAAGTCAACTACTTTAGCTATAAAGTCCCTTTAATTTGATAATTAATATTTTCCTCGTGGAGAACATCATCAATAAATTTAGTCATAGCATCTTGGGTTTCCTTGAAATAAAACACTTGATTTCTAATCGTTTCAATCTCCTTCTTCATGTTCTCAACTTTAACCTCATCATCCTTTTCATTGTTGATGATAGCATGTGAAACTGCTACTCTAGTAGAAACCAATTCACTGAGTTTATCTGTTTTGAGATCCAGTAAAGGTCCTTTAGTAGTGCATATGACAATATTATCCAAATCCACTATCCTCCTTTTATGACTTCTCTCAACAATATCTTTCCTTACATGATTACAAGAAATCGAATTTAAATCATTACAACCTTGTCCACTTGATCTGGAATTGGTTGACCATCTCATGATAAAACTTTCTCAAGACTCCCTGGGGTATAAAATTGTTCCATTTCAATATCTTTACCTTTTTTAGTTGCTTGGTTCACCATTTCATCTTCACTCTAATCACCCTTCTTATCTTCATTCAAATCAATGATCTCATTGTGTGGTACGGTGATCTATTGGAGTCTCACCAATTCCTATTTCTTCCTTGGATACTTTATGTTGCAACCTTTATTCATTTGTTCTTTTGTTTTCTTCTTTTGTTTCTTACCTCGCTCTTTACTCTTCATGTATTTTTCTCTTCTCTTCTTATTCTTTATTTTCTATAGCCTATCTTTGTTCCTCTTCAACTTTCCTCCTAAGTTCCTCTTAAATTAAATTATGTTATTCCTATTTCTTGTTGGCCTCTTCCTCTTGTCTTTGCTTTTCTCTAGATTTTTCCAAGTATTTCTTCCTCTACTCAACTTCAGAGGCCATTCTTCTCCTTTCTAACTCTACCTATGTGAATTCTTCCTCTTGATTCCTTCTGAGTTCCTCTTCTATTTTTCATTGCAGTTCTTTCTCTTGTTGTTGTATAATGTATTTATCTTGTATTCCCTTCCTCTGATCCTCCTCATTTAAATTTATTTTTTCCAATATTCTAGCCTTCTTTGTCTCTTTGTTGACTCTTTCAAATTTATCCAGTCCCTAGTTATTTCTTCCATTTGTACATTAGGGGGGAAAGTTATGAAAACTATTAGATCAAGATTTTTCTTCCTTTCTAGAACCTCATCCCAATATTTATCATTCTCTAGGAATAATTCATCTTCCCATCATTCATGGTTATATGGCCAGGATAATTATATTAAGTTTCAATGATTTTCCATGAGGCCCTTGGTATCATGTCTTCTATATTTCCCAAGTGGGAATTTGTATTCAAGAAAACTATCTGCTTCTTGTCCTGCATGCTTTGGGTCCTTCAAGAAGTGATGTCCTAGCCCTAAACCATAAGGAATTAAAATATTTTTCTTCTCCTCTTTCGACAATGAAGCATTGGACCTTGAAGAACTGTCTAATAAGCTATTTCACCTAGAAAAATCCTATCCAACACATATTTATGCAAAATATGAGGTGTTGCAATTACACCACAAAATATTTAACAAGTTAAGTCTTCTTGTAGATATTGGTTACTAATATAACTAATGATATTATTTTCATCCTATGATATCCTTGGGCATTCCCTATAGAAACTTATGTTATATGACAGATCTAGGAAAAAATCATAGATGGTTGCATATTGTCTTTTGTACTTTTAGTTCCATAGAATATGAAAATACGTGTGCATAGGGTCCTCTAAAATGTTCCAACTGATATTAAAGGTTTAAAATACATTGGAAGAGCATACTGCATCCAATGAATAATATTCAATGTAAAAGGTAGGAACAACCTCAGGCTTTTCCTTTGCCTTGTGTGCCCTCTCGATCATACAATTAAGTTTATTGGATACAATGGAAACACAATTAAATAACCCTCTTGCAGTGGCTAATGTGTAACTTAATGGACCCCATGCCTCTATGAAATGAAAATAGTATTTCTCTCCATATAATCTTCATACTAATGTCATGAGATGCATACATGGTTCTCTCAAGTTTGTGATAAGATATATACCATTTACTTTATGAAAGCATCTTTCATCTTCCTTCCACCATCTTGCCAAAATCTTTCTCACATCATGTTTGTCATAAAAATAATTCACAAAGGGAGTAAATAGAATAATTTTAAGATCTGGAAACATACAATATTTCTCTGCATTCTCATGTATTAAAGAGACTACACATTGGCCTTTCGTATTTACAATCATACTCTTCTTTAATTATACATGGTCAACGGTCTACTCAATAACCTCAAAATAAGGCATTGTGTGAGCTCTACAATGTAGTCGTAGAATGCAAATGAGACTTTCTTATGTTGAAAAGTACCTTATCATTAGTTTCCCTCATGGTGGGGTCACTATGAGGAACCACATCTAGATAATATGTGTTCTAGAAATTCTTGTACAATTAATTCCATCGTAGAAAAGATCTTTGATTTCCTATGTTGGCCATAGTGTCCTTGAATATTGGTCATGGTAGATGTTCTACAGGTACAAGAAACTAAATCATGGGAGTGCATTATTCTAGTGGGTCCTCAATATCTATCATCTTATTCTAATAAACCTCCCATAGTTCTTTAGGTTTCCCTCTAGGATATTTAATATGGGTTTTCCTTGGCAACATTTCACCTGAACTAGAATCAATGAATCAATGTACAACATAATAAGGAGGATAATCATACCAGTGAACATTTGTTTTCAATAATTGTGTTTAACAAATTGATGCATAATTTAAAAATAAAAATAAAATGAATTCAATTATACAATGAAAAATTAGTGTGATAAGAGAATTCAGAACTAAGTATTAATGTTAATAGGACAAATGATGAACACTCATCCAATTCAAATTACCCTAGGATATGCAATTCAAAGTTTTAAGTTTCATAACACACCTATGCTGAGGAAAATAAACAAGTGATTGACCTATGTCGGATCTCGTTCATAGGTCAATCTTCCACATGCAAGGACACGACAACCCAACAAATTTCTCCACATATAATCGCTCAAAACCAAAATGATAATCTTGATTGAAAAACTAAGAATGTAAACAACGCAAATCTAATAGATGACAAACCCCACATGTGCTCCAGATCCACTTTTATTTGACATGCTTAAAATATTATTTGGGAAAGTAAAAAGTAGTCTCTGATGGGAGGCCATCAACGAAGTGAATTCACTTTGTTATCGATACGTATCATTTACATTTTCCTTAAGGCCTTGACTTCTCTTTTTCTTTGATGTTTTAATTAAACTTTGTTATCAACATATAAAACCACCTTGACATCAATGAGAGCCTATTGATTTCGTATCAAAACCTATGTTTCACTTTACCATGAGTGCACAACATGATTAAGCATCAGTGATAAAAAAACCACGAACTCAGGAAATTTTGGTTTTCTCAAGTCTAGAAGATAGATGCTAAACTACATGATATGCATGAAACCATCAAACTTAAAATATGCAAAATTTATTCGCAAAATCAAAGAAAAAGTGGTACCTAAAGTTTTAAAATTTTAAGGTGCTTTGTGGACTCAACACATCCTTTCTTAGAGGTTAAGGATACTCTCCAAATGTAATGTGTGGTTCTTTGAGGAATTTTTTATGGCTTTGGATGCCTGAAAGATTTATTTAGAATGTAAGGCATGTCCTTCTTCCCTAGATCATTTATAGGCCCCCGACACACATACCTACTACTCAAAACCACCTAGTGGCATTGACATCCCCAATCATAGGTCAATGATACCTTGAAGGGAGCATGTGTGATTTTTAGAGGCATCCTTCTTAGCCCTGGATGGCTAGAAGCTTCATTTAGGTCCTAATGTTCATTTTTCCTCTCTTGGTCATGTCCAAGGCCTTGAAACCCATACCTAGTTCTCAAAAATTCTAGTGGTACCTATATACCTAGTTAGAGGAAAAGGATTCCCTCCATCGGTCATTTGTGGTGGTTCAAGCTATCATTATTGGCTCCATAAGCCTATAAAATTTCTTTAGGAACTAACTCTTGGGATTGTTCCCCTGATAATATACAAGGTTTAGAGACTCATACTCAATGTTCAAAAACTCATAATGTTAACTATCCCATCCGGATACCAAGGATACCCTATAAAGGTCCTTTGTGGTGGTTCAAAATGTCATTGATGGTCCTAGATACCTAGAAGATTCCTTTAGGACCTAATACCTAGGATTATTCTCTTGATCTTGTCTAAGGATCCAAAACCCATAACCGATACTCAAAATTTCCTAACAATTCCCATATCCCCACTTAAAGTAAAAACATCCCCTCGAGAGGTCATCTATAGTCATTTGAGGTGTCATTCATGACCCTTGATATCTTGAAGCTTCCTAAGACATCGAGAGGTTGGGGTGGTGGTTTTAGGCATCGTGTTTGCCCATATATTCCTATAATTTTTGCACTTTAGTTAATGATTGGGTTTCCCCACTCGACCATATCAAGGCCTTGAGACCCTTACCTACTAATTGTAAATGTGTTGAACCTGCACATAATAGACTGAAATAGACTTAGCCAGAAGTACCAACGAGGTCCAAGACCTCAACTTAATCGTCAACTCCTTGTCCGTAACCAAGCAAGTCTTCGATGAACAAGTTGATATTTTTAAGGGGTTGTATTTAGAAAAATTTTACGACATCCTTGAATATGGTGAAGATGACGTGGAACGCTGGCTAGTGGACTATTCAGTACGAAATAAAGAAACTAAACAGTCTTTGCGTAATATTTCTATCGATCTAAGAGAATTAGAAAGCGAGATTTTCAACATAAAAATCCGACATGAGATCAATGTGGCCCCCATGAGAGGCCACATTGAAGAATGGATCCAAAGTGCAATCGACAAGCTCGTCGATAAAGGGCCAACAAGAGGTTGGCACGATTCTAGTAACTGTCAACGAGAGCAATAAAAATGAATCAACAAGTAAATAGCAAAGGGGGAGAGAGATACCATCATAGTAAGTCTATACTTATCACATCCTGCTTTCTTTATCAATCCAATTATTCCACCTCTTTAAACTAAAATGTCTAACCAAACATTGATAACTTTCAATTTCTTCTTTTCAGGTCTTGTTCTCTTCCGTCGCCCACTTCTTCTTTCTACAGTGATATTTCTTGTACTTATTTCTTTTATGGTCCACGGGAGCCCCAATCCCAATCTATATGACAAACACATTTAAATTTCGAGGAATATGTAATAAACATTAATATTTTTTGATAAATTTCAAAGAAAGCTACTTCGGGAACAATCTTGACGATGCCTTGTAACCATGTTTTTGGAATGCAAATTTAGTTCTCTTTATGCATGTTGGTCATCTTCTTTTATTTTTATGTGCTCATAAATTTTTATCTTGAACTATGCTGGTGTCAGGAAATTGTGTTTATTTAATTTGAATGTTTAATGTGTGTGATTCCTCATCCTATCTTCCAAGAACCTTTATTTCAAAAAACAAAAAAAAAACATTTTCTATCCTTTTGTATTGCTTTAAGTCATTATGATGAAAATTCTCTAAGTCCCACATTTGAACTATATATGCCCCAGGAAAACTTAAAGAGGAGTACCACATCTATAAAAACGCAGTAGGATTAACATCCTCGTTAGGTTGTCGTTTCGGTCCTAACAGATTCAAGGGTCAATAGACTTGTAAATACATCTGCAAGAATATTCGCAGAAATAGAAACCTTCAAATTTTTTTATCATTGCCAAAAAAACAATCAACTCGATAGACATGTTACAAATATACCAGTTGGTACTATACTGAACTGTCATAGGAATCTTACAAATATCTCTATTCTTACAAATATTTCAGTTGGATAGGCATGTTACAAAGATGCCCTCTTCCTAGAGAGAAATTGTAGATCAACCTCTGCAAAGTGGGCTTGTTGCTCACAGATAAAAGTTTCAGGAAAAGGGCATCTTCCTCTATCTCGACACATTCTTTTCACATAGTTTAAATTAACTTCAATGAGTTGAAAACTCATGAAAATAAACAATCATGTTAGGTGTGTGTTAATAAATAGGAAACACAGAGGTCACACAAGAAGTTCAAAGAATATTCGACACTGTACACATTTAAAAAAAAATTATATTTGTTTCTTTGCCATCACATACAACTTTATTTATCCTAACACATATAGAGACACACAAGCGAGATGATCTATTTAATAGAATGAAATGGATGTTGCGTACTTTGTCCATGGGAAAAATTAAAGAAGTGACAATCAAAATTGTACTTAACTCTAAATATTGGGATGAAAGTCAGTTGGAAGTATACAAAGATCATTATAAATGAATTTCATAAATACATTAAAGAGATAAAACCTACAAGGTAGGAACAAAAATTTCAAACATGGCAGGTCATACTCCAACAATATATCAAGTTACATGTGATGGGGATATCTCTACTTTTTAGTAGCTATTTGTTGTACTATTGGTAATAGAAAAAATTATAGATTCTTATTAAGAAAATAAAAGGAAGATGGATTATGCAAAACAAAGTATAATTAGAATGAGAATACTTTCAAAAACTAAATGGTTTCAATGCCTGAATTGCTCTAGGAGATTAACACTCGGGCAACTTCTCTTTCTGAAATGAATCTGAGTTGTCGATTAGTTTCCACTCTCCCATTTGGGCGACCTTGTCACTTTAGCGTCCCTGCTAAAGTTTTACCGACCTGCCAATTTTAGAACTCCCCTGGCCATATTTAACGATGGAACAAATTTCTCACAAAGTGACTTTCTTGCTAATTACTTGTTGGCTCGATATTAATATAATATTATCATTAAATAATTCGGGAATTTGGGACTCCGGTTGTTCGGGGCTCCGGGTTTCGGGGGAACTATGTTTGTTCTGGAAGGAAAACTCTCGGAGTTACATTCTCTCGGAGTCATGTAGCAGCCTCACGTCTTATGCCTAGCATGTCACACAGTGCCACATGTCATTTTCTGCATGGATACCACATGTATTGCCTCCTTCTTGCCACGTTTCCGCAACAGTTTCCATGTGTCTCTGGTACTTCGGGCTTCTCATTCTCCCACGGTTCCCCCATACCTGTGCATTTATTCCCATTCCAACCCGGTAGGGACTACGCTGCCATGCAACACTTGTTATGTTAGGATTGTTTATTACTATCTGAAAGTCTAGTAAGTTATTTTGAGTGGTTGAGTATTGTAGGCTTAATGTAGGAGGTTTTAGGGTAGATTTCCTTGAGCCAAAATATATATCACCTTTTGGAGTAATTATATATTTTGGGCCTTTATTATTTTTAAGTGAATACAAGAAAATATGTACACTTCAATAGGAGCCTGTTAGTTTTTCATTATCATGTTAAAATAGTGTCTTGATATGTGAAAGTCTAATAGGTTATTTGAGTGGTTGAGTATTGTAGACTTAATTTAAGATGTTTTATGGTACATTCTCTTGACTAGTTGCCTTGATTACCTTGGACTTCACTAATTGATCTCCAACTAGAATTAGGTTTGGTTTCATCATATTAGGTTTCATAATTAGAAACTAGAATTAATTCTCCCATCATGTGAAAAATCCAATGAGGTTGATGCCTTTCTTGTGTTTGGTTTGCTAATGAAGTCCTTGTTTGGTAGAGATTTAAGATATTATGAGTTCTTTTGTGTTTTTTTTTTCCATTATAGCACTTCACCTACTTTTTTTTAGAGTGATTCTTACTTAAAAGTATAGAGAGCTAATTGTTAAATGCTTTTTGGACAAAAGTTTTGATGGCCTTTATGGAAATTGAGGTAATTTTGGGTAAGCTCTACAACTGCTTTTTTTTTAAACAACCCGATAAGGTGTTTTTTTTAGAGAAAAAAAATGAATTGTTAAATACTATTTTAATATACTTTTAATTTAAATATTTTAATATAGCCTTAATTTAAATATTTTAATATAACATTAATGATAATAATTATATTTTTTCTTTCATGGAAAAATATATTACAAAAAATTAAAGCAAATTTAAAATTTAATATTATTATGTCAATTAACATTATAAACCTTAAATTCCTAAAATATGGAATGTGATATAAAATACCTAATAAACCAAACATTTAACTTCCCATATCTCTCTCAAAATCTATGCTCTACATGTTGACCTAAATGGTTTCGCTAATATTAATATTATATATAATATTAATATTTTAATTTTTATCATTAATATATAATAATTTTTTTATTTTCACAATATTCATTTTATATATATATATATATACCATGTTTTCACTATCACTCTAAGTGTATATAATGCCTTAATTTCAACTTTCCATCCTAGATTGTTTTCACCAGAAAATTGTATATATGTTATATAAATACTTTGGTTTCTACCTAACAAATTCTGTTGAATATTGCAATGGCCATCATTATAAAAATTAATGACTTGAGGTTGTAATAGCTGCTGCAAATCATGTGGTTGATAAACTATATGAATGCCCGAAACGTGTGCCCTTCCTGTTGTGTTCCTATCACTGTGAAAATTCAGATACTTTGGAGGTTTAATTCGGATACTATGAGCCTTAATCAGTTTTATGTCGGAGATTTCAGTCTTAATTAGTTTTACGTCAGAGGTTTCAGAGGTTTAAAATGGCAGGAGGCTACAACTTCGTTTATATTCAATCTTAGTGAATCTTTGCAAGGATATTTCATTAATTTTCCATCGATAATGTCTATAAGTTATCGGATCAAACTGAGGAGATAATGTTTATATTTGAGAAGTCATAATTATATTTAGTGCCTCCAAACACCATTCACTGTTCTCAAATGGTGACATACACATAAAAATATTGGGCTGAACAGGACGCGATACCTGTGGTAGTAATGGAGCCATAATTACAATGTCGGTATATCTGTGAACCTTCTAGAACAATGCCTAGTTAATTCTGAATAATAATATGCTTTGTATGTCTTAATGGCAGAGCATTGCGGTTTGTTTGAAAAAAAAAAAAGAGCATATTGAGAATATCTCAACACTAAATGCCCACTAAATGCCCGTTGGATTGAGAATCTGTAAGAATGAAAAGAAGACCAAAAAAATAAAGAGCATATTGAGAATATCTCAATACTAAATGCCCGTTGGATTGAGAATCTGTAAGCTATGTCGTTTACCAGTCGTAGTAGCTATTTATTCATGAGCGCTGCAATACTCTCTTACACACAAATGGAAATGGAAGAAGTTACAAATATAAATGGATGAGCACGGTGTGTACTTATTTATTTAAAAGTAGACACTGCTCATCAATTTATATTTGTAACTTCTTCCATTTTGTTCAACCGCGGCCATATTTACATTTTTTTAACCGGTAATATCCAGATTCCTTACCAGACTATCCCTTCAACAGCCTTCCAAGCCACAACCAAGCGCACGTCGGCGTTGATGACATTATGTGTGACCTGATGACGCTGGATCAGCTGGATTGGGACATGAATGGGCTCACCAATAGCCTATCAACACTCTTGAATATGCAATTTCTTTGGCTCTACATTAATAAATTGACGGGCTCGGCGCCATCAGGTATTGTCAACCCGAAAAACCTCTTCCACGTCTTGCCGCACACATAGGTCACCAGGACGCTTGCTCTGGATCTCGGTCTCAGCGCCAGCTTCACTTCCTTTGAAATCTCGCTCAGTGAGATCCGCAGTTCGAATCTTGCTAATCTCTACAAGGGAGGCAAGCTTCAGAACCTGAGCTTCTGTGCTAATTGTTTCACAGGCCCAATTCCGAACACCGGCTATGGAAAATGCCACAGCTTTGTCAGGCTCGCCCTGCAGAACGATGAATTGGGTGGGGATTTTCTCGCGGGTTTATGGGCTGCTCCAAATCTCACTCTTATCAGAATCGAGAACAACGGTCTATTGAGCACTATTTCGCCAGAAATTCGAGAGGCCTCGCAGTTGGCACAGATACAGATTGACAACAAAAGATTCACGGAAGTTTTTCCATAGGAATTGGACCGGCTTCCCGA
>JZKD02S1510741.1:51149-88939 GCA_000966675.3 Picea glauca | reverse complement strand
CTAGGCATGTATTAGTGGAAGGTTGTTGAAGGGATATCTGGTAAGGAATTTGGATATTACTTGTTAAAAAAATGTAAATAAAAAAAATCTAAATGCAGTAAAACTAGCACAGCTACTCAAAACCGTGGTTGATGAATGCCGAAAGGTCCGGACAGAAAATGAAACACACAGTCAGAAAATGAGCGTTTACAGCCAGCACAGCCAGTGTGCTAAATCCAAAGTTTAATCATTTAAACATGGCAATCATATAGTGTTACAGTAATTTCTTAATATGATTAGGTAAACAGGTTAAAGGCTGCATTCAAAAATACAAGGAAGTTATGAAGAGGAAATCACATTCATTGATTTGGGAGGACGACTAAGAATATGCCAGCATCTTCAATTGTTAGCCATCAAATTAGAATTTTAGATTAAAAAGTGATTAATTGTGCTTATTGTCAATAGTGTACGCCTTTTCAGCTTAACAAATCAAAGCATAGTAACTAATGGGTGTCCCAGCATGAAACTTGTGCATTGTTTCTTAATTATTTAAACTTGACAATTATATATCTTACACTAATTTTATAATGTGATTAAATAAATGTAAAAAAATAAACATATTAACTGATGCCTTCATAAATGCAAGAAAGTTATGAACAATAAATCTGATTCATTGATTTAGGAGCACGACTAAAAATATGCCAGCATCTTCAATGCACAGCGATCAAATTAATGCCTAATTAAAAACATTAATTTTTAAAATATAAATTTCAAACTTCAAAAACTAAGTTCAATGTTATAATTTTGTTAATTAGTCCAAATCAATAAGTACACACCGTGCTCATCCATTTATATTTGTAACTTTTTCCATTTCCATTAGTGTGTAAGAGAGTATTGCAGCGCTCATGAATAAATAGCTACTACTACTGGTAAACGACATAGCTTACAGATTCTCAATCCAACGGGCATTTAGTATTGAGATATTCTCAATATGCTCTTCTTTTTTGTCTTCTTTTCATTCTTACATATTCTCAATCCAACGGGCATTTAGCGTTGAGATATTCTCAATATGCTTTTTTTTTTTTCTTCTTCTTTTCATTCCAAACAAACAAACCGCAATGCTCTGCCATTAAGACATACAAAGCATATTATTATTCAGAATTAATTAGGCATTGTTCTAGATGGTGCACAGATATACCGACATTGTAATTATGGCTCCATTACTACCACAGGTATCGCGTCCTTTTCAGCCTAATATTTTTATGTGTATGTCACCATTTGAGAACAGTGAATGGTGTTTGGAGGCACTAAATATAATTATAACTTCTCAAATATAAACATTATCTCCTCAGTTTGATCCGAATTCTTACAGACATTATCGATGGAAAATTAATGAAATATCCTTGCAAAGATTCACTAAGATTGAATATAAACGAAGTTGTAGCCTCCTGCCATTTTAAACCTCTGAAACCTCTGACGTAAAACTAATTAAGACTGAAACCTCCAACATAAAACTGATTAAGGCTCATAGTATCCGAATTAAACCCCTAAAGTATCTGAATTTTCACAGTGATAGGAACACAACAGGAAGGGCACACGTTTCGGGCATTCATATAGTTTATCAACCACATGATTTTCAGCAGCTATTACAACCTCAAGTCATTAATTTTTATAATGATGGCCATTGCAATATTCAACAGAATTTGTTAGGTAGAAACCAAAGTATTTATATAAAATATGTGCAATTTTATGGTGAAAACAATCTAGGATGGAAAGTTGAAATTAAGGCATTATATACACTTAGAGTGATAGTGAAAACATGGTATATATATAACATTGTGGAAATAAAAAAATTATTATATATTAATGATAAAAATTTAAAATATTACATATTATATATAATATTAATATTAATAGTGAAACCATTTAGGTCAACATGTAGAGCATAGATTTTGACAGAGATATGGAAAGTTAAATGTTTGGTTTATTAGGTATTTTATATCACATTTTATATTTTAGGAATTTATTTTAGGAATTTAAGGTTTATAATATTAATTGACATAATAATATTAAATTTTAAAAAATTTGCTTTATTTTTTGTAATATATTTTTTCATGAAAGAAAAAATATAATTATTATCATTAATGTTATATTAAAATATTTAAATTAAGGTTATATTAAAATATTAAAATTAAAATTATATTAGAATAGTATTTAACAAATCATTTTTTTTCTCTTAAAAAAATAATTTATTAGGTTGTTTAAGAAAAAAACAGTTGTAGAGCTTGCCCAAAATTACCTCAATTTCCATAAAGGCCATCAAAACTTTTGTCCAAAAAGCATTTAACAATTCACTCTCTATACCTGTAAGTAAGAGTCACTCTAAAAAAATGTGTAATGCAATTTTTTTTAAGAGTAAGTGAAGTGTTATAATGGAAAAAAAACACAAAAGAATCCATAATATCTTAAATCTATACCAAACAAGGACTTCATTAGCAAACCAAACACAAGAAAGGCATCAACTTCATTGGATTTTTCACATGATGGGAGGATTAATTCTAGTTTCTAATTATGAAACCTAATATGATGAAACCAAACCTAATTCTAGTTGGAGATCAACTAGTGAAGTCCAAGGTAATCAAGGCAACTAGTCAAGAGAATCTACCATAAAACCTCTTAAATTAAGTCTACAATACTCAACCACTCAAATAACCTATTAGACTATTAGACTTTCACATATCAAGACACTATTTTAACATGATAATGAAAAACTAACAGGCTCCTATTGAAGTGTATATATTTTCTTGTATTCACTTAAAAATAATAAAGGCCCACAATATATAATCACTCCAAAATGTGATATATATTTTGGCTCAAGGAAATCTACCCTAAAACCTCCTACATTAAGCCTACAATACTCAACCACTCAAAATAACTTACTAGACTTTCAGATAGTAATAAACAATCCTAACATAACAAGTGTTGCATGGCAACGTAGTCCCTGCCAGGTAGGAATGGGAATAAATGCACAGGTATGGGGGAACCGTGAGAGAATGAGAAGCCCAAAGTACCAGAGACACATGGAAACCGTCGCAGAAATGTGGCAAGAAGGAGGCAGTACATGTGGTATCCATGCAGAAAATGACATGTGGCACTGTGTGACATGCTAGGCATAAGACGTGAGGCTGCTACATGACTCCGGAAGAATGTAACTCCTGGAGTTTTCCTTCCAGAACAAACACAGTTCCCCCGAAGCTCGGAGCCCTGAACAACCGGAGTCCCAAATTCCTGAATTATTTAATGATAATATTATATTAATATCGGGTCAACAAGTAATTAGCGAGAAAGTCACTTTGTGAGAAATTTGTTCCATCGTTAAATATGGCCAAGGGAGTTCTAAAATTGGCAGGTCAGTAAAAATTTAGCAGGGACGCTAAGGTCACCCAAATGGGAGAGTGGAAACTAATCGACAACTCACATTCATTTCAGAAAGAGAAGTCACCCGAGTGTTAATCTCCTAGAGCGATTCGGGCATTGAAACCATTTAGTTTTTGAAAGTATTCTCATTCTAATTATACTTTGTTTTCCATAATCCATCTTGCTTTTATTTTCTTAATAAGATTCTGTAATTTTTTCTATTACCAATTATACAACAGATAGCTACTAAAAAGCACAGATATCCCCATCACGTGTAACTTGATATATTGTTGGAGTATGACCTGCCATGTTTGAAATTTTTGTTCCTACCTTGTAGGTTTTATCTCTTTAATGTATTTATGAAATTCATTTATAATGATATTTGTATACTACCAACTGGCTTTCATCCCAATATTTAGAGTTAAGTACAATTTTGATAGTCACTTCTTTAATTTTTCCCATGGACAAAGTAAGCAACATCCATTTCATTCTATTAAATAGATCATCTAGCTTGTCTGTCTCTATATGTGTTAGGATAAATAAAGTTGCATGTGATGGCAAAGAAACAAATATAATTTTTGTTTAAATGTGTCCAGTGTCGAAGATTCTTTGAACTTCTTGTGTGACCTCTATGTTTCCTATTTTTTCTATATATTAACACACACCTAACATGATTGTTTATTTTCATGAGTTTTCAATTCATTGAAGTTAATTTAAACTATGTGAAAAGAATGTGTCGAGATAGAGGAAGATGCCCTTTTCCTGAAACTTTTATCTGTGAGCAACAAGCTCACTTTGCAGAGGTTGATCTACAATTTCTCTCTAGGAAGAGGGCATCTTTGTAACATGCCTATCCAACTGAAATATTTGTAAGAATAGAGATATTTGTAAGATTCCTATGATAGTTCAGTATAGTACCAATTGGTATATTTGTAACATGTCTATCCAGTTGATTGTTTTTTTGGCAATGATAAAATTTTTTGAAGGTTTCTATTTTTGCGGATATTCTTGCAGATGTATTTACAAGTCTATTGACCCATCGATCTGTTAGGACCAAAATGACAACCTAACGAGGATGTCAATCCTACTGCGTTTTTATAGATGTGGTACTCCTCTTTAAGTTTTTCCTGGGGCATATATAGTTCAAATGTGGGACTTAGAGAATTTTCGTCGTAGTGACTTAAAGCAATACAAAAGGATAGGAAATGTTTTTTTAGTTTTTTAAAATAAAGGTTCTTGGAAGATAGACTGAGGAATCACACACATTAAACATTCAAATTAAATAAACACAATTTCCTGACACCAACATAGTTCAAGATAAAAATTTATGAGCACATAAAAATAAAAGAAGATGACCAACATGCCTAAAGAGAACTAAATTTGCATTCCAAAAAGATGGTTACAAGGCACCGTCGAGATTGTTCCCGAAGTAGTTTTCTTTGAAATTTATCAAAAAATATTAATGTCTATTACATATTCCTCGAAATTTAAATGTGTTTGTCATATACACTAGGATTGGGGCTCCGGTGGACCATAAAAGAAATAAGTACAAGAAATAGGATTGTAGAAAGAAGAATTGGGTGACAGTAGAGAGCAAGACCTGAAAAGAAGAAATTGAAAGTTATTAGTCTTTGGTTAGACATTTCTGTTTAAAGAGGTGGAATAATTGGATTGATAAAGAAAGAAGGATGTGATCAGGATGGTATATCTCTCCCCCTTTGCTATTTGCTTGTTGATTCATTTTTATTGCTCTCATCGACAGTTACTGGAATTGTGCCAACCTCTTGTTGCCCTTTGTCGGCGAGCTTGTCGATTGCACTTTGGATCCATTCTTCAATGTGGCCTCTCATGGGGGCCACATTGATCTCATGTCGGATTTTTATGTTGAAAATCTCGCTTTATAATTCTCTTTGATCGATAGAAAGATTATGTAGAACCTGTTCAGTTTCTTTATTTTGTACTGAATAGTCCACTAGCCAGTTTTCCACATCATCTTCACCATATTCAAGGATGTCGTAAAACTTTTCTAAATACAACCCCTTAAAAATATCAACTTGTTCATCGAAGGCTTGCTTGGTTATGGACAAGGAGTTGACAATTAAGTTGGGGTCTTGGACCTTGTTGGTACTTCCGGCTAAGTCTATTTCAGTCTGCTTTCTGAATAATTCTTCTTTCTTTGATATGGCTTGTTCACATGATAGGACAATGAGATGTAGGTTCTTAACTTTCTCTTTCTAGCATGCATTTAATTATTTGATCCGATTTGGGGAGGGGAGATCTTCTTCTCTTCTTCTCATTTCTGTCATGTTGGTGACATTGATGCCAAAAGGAAGGACCATGCCTAGATAGAAACCTTCTTCATTTTTTAAATCCGCCTGCAAATGTTCCTACAAGGCATGTTCCCTGTTTCCCAGGCTTTGGTAATTAGCTCCATTCTTTTCTTGATATTCTTCTCCACATAGCCTCTACATGATGTGAGGAGGATGGAGGATCCTTTTAACTTGGCTACAGGGGTGGAAGACACGATTATTTCTAAAGGACTGGAAAGCAATGGGATAGAAATCAAAGCTTCCTCCAATTCCTTGATTTGGTCCTTCATCCTGGAATTCTCCGCTTCAATGCCTCCCATGGAATTATCAAAAGCATCTTTAGTTTCTCGGTGAAGTAGGGAGATTTGGAATGGTTGCATGTTCCTAAGGTTAATCTATGAGCGAGATTTCCCTTTCTTATTTTCTACATCTCTCTTTTCAATAATTAAATTTTTAGATTCTCTGTCAAAAACAATGCTCTGGAATACAAAGGATTCATGTTCATCAAAAATCTTGGTCTCAGCTATTTCCATTAGGGGATTATGGTAGATCACATCTCAGGGATAATCAATGTTGTGTAACACATTATCTAGATCAGTCTCAAGTTCCATGTCTTCACTTTCATTTCCAGGCTCTTTCGCTTGTTCCACAATGTTTTTTCTCTTCTTCCTTACAAGAAGCTTGTGAGAACTATCAATTTTACCCCAAGGAAGGCTGTTATCTCCTCCTCCATTTGAATAATTGTGGGTTTCTTTCTTATTGGGGTGGGTCATTGGAGAGATGCTCCAGGATGTCGTACTCTTGGGAGTGGCAACTGGGGATTGGACACTCTTCTCACCAGGGCCTTTTCCTTGTTGTTTGTACAATTCATTGGTGCTTTGCAATGTCTCTAGGTTGCCAACATTAGGAGAATGAGTGTTTTCATCATTGTCTCTATCTTCGTTCAGGAGTGTATGGATAAAATAATTGTTGAAGCCAACTGTTAGTAAATTTTCTACAAAAATCCCATTAGGGTCGAACCCTCTTAGACTTTCATCATATCTTAGGTTCAAGTTGTTGAAATGGCTTGCGAATTCCTCAATCTTATTGACTTTCCTGAACACGAAGTCCCCGACATTCCAAGGCAGAGGAATGAAATGTGTTTTTCTCTTCTCATAGAAAAAATGCAACCAATAGTTGTATTGCCTTGCTATTTATGTAACAAACATTATGTTTGTAATGTGACATGGAAGGAAAGAAGAATTTTACTTGGAGCCAAAAATCATTATTACACTGTAATTCTCCATTTGTTCAAGTGTCCCCTTCCTGTCCAAAAACTTGGTTGCCTGGTTAGACATCCATGGAGCATCCTTTCCTAACAATAAATCCTTGAAAATTGAGACAAATTCATTAAAAACCTCATAAAAACAATGGGAATCCTTGTGCCTCCAAAAGTTCGAGTACTAGAAGGTTACTGGGTCGAATTCACAATTAACCTTCTTGGACAAAAATAGTTTTGGAAACAGACCGCAATGCGCTATCGCGAAAACCAGGTAGGATGACATATAAAATTTCTTCTCTTATTTGAATCGTGACAATTGGGAATAGATTTCAATGGAAATTAGCTTCCCCAAATAAAAAATGGCTTGTTCCTTGACCGTGAAATGCAAAATATAAAGAATCATGTGGGAAATGCTTGTTGTGGATTCTTATCTCGTTATTCTTGTAAACATCCAAGAAATTTCCTGAAATGGATTTCTAAATGAACTAACCCGCAACCTTATGATATCTTTAGCAACTGTCGTTGGGTCTTCCATGAAATCGGGTAAGAGGTCCAACCCGTTATCATGATTTTTTAGGAACTCCTTCCAATCTTCTCCTCTGAAGGTCAATGTTGGCTCTGAAAATCTCAGCATCTTGCAGAATAACTAAGGTGACAAATAAATAGGAGGCTGGTCCCGCAGTGGAATAATTATTTGGATTGAAGTATATCTCTTGGCGCACTAAGAGACCACCTCCTTGTAGTCAAATTCTTCAGGGACACAACTTGCACGATAAATTTTAGAGGTCCGAATTACTTCATTCTGGGAGGAAGGGGATGAGTAGTAAGAATAAAATCTGGACCGTTGGATGTTCTAGTCTTCACACTCGAAGATGTTCACTGTATCTACACAGAATTGTTGTTAAGTTGTTGCCATTAGTTGACGAGAACGTACGTTTGATCTAGATGATGTTGAAATGAATACTCAGAAGGGATAATATAACCCTCCGCAAATCTTGGTCCAATGTGTAACAAACATTATGTTTGTAATGTGACATGGAAGGAAAGAAGAATTTTAATTGGAGCCAAAAATCATTATTACACTGTAATTCTCCATTTGGTCAAGTGTCCCCTTCCTGTCCAAAAACTTGGTTGCTTGGTTAGACATTCGTGGAGCATCCTTTCCTAACAATAAATCCTTGAAAATTGAGACAAATTCATTAAAAACCTCATAAAAACAATGGGAGGCCTTGTGCCTCCACAAGTCCTGGTACCAGAAGGTTACTGGGTCAAATTCACAATTAACCTTCTTGGACACAAATAGTTTTGGAAATGGACAACAATGCGCTATTGCAAAAACCAGGTAGGATGACATATAATTTTTTTTCTCTTATTTGAATCGTGACAATTGGGAATAGATTTCAATGGAAATTAGCTTCCCCAAATAAAAAATGGCTTGTTCCTTGACCGTGAAATACAAAATATAAAGAATCATGCAGGAAATGCTTGTTGTGGATTCTTATCTCGTTATTCTTGTAAACATCCAAGCAATTTCCCGAAATGGATTTCTAAACAAACTAACCCGCAACCTTATGATATCTTCAGGAACTGTCGTCGGGTCTTCCAGGAACTCGGGTAAGAGGTCCAACCCATTATCATGCCTTTTTAGGAACTCCTTCCCATCTTCTCCTCTGAAGGTCAATGTTGGCTCTGAAAATATCAGCATCTTGTAGAATAACGAAGGCGACAAATAAATAGGAGGCTGGTCCCGCAATGGAATAATTATTTGGATTGAAGTATATCTCTCAGCGCACCAAGAGACCACCTCCTTGAAGTCAAATACTTCAGGGACACAACCTGCACGAGCAATTTCAGAGGTCCAAATTACTTCGTTTTGGGAGGAAGGGGATGAGTAGTAAGAATAGAATCTAGACCGTTGGATGTTCTGGTCCTCACACTCGAAGATGTTCACTGTATCTCCACATAATTGTTGTCGAGTTGTTTCCATAAGTTGACGAGAATGTTCGTTTGATCCAGATGATGTTGAAATGAACACTCAGAAGGGATAATATAACCCTCCGCAAATCTTGGTCCAATGTGTGTGAATGGGAGATATCCTTGATCCTTTTGCTCATTAATGACAATCTCTACGGTTCCTGCATGATGAGCCGTTAACATTAAAGATTAGTAATTACATACTTAGAAAGAAGTGCGAAGGTGGCGGGGACGACGAAGATAAATTAAGGATTCGATATTTCGTGAACCTGCCAACCCGTGAAAGACATTCCATGATGTTTGAAATGAACACTCGGAAGGGATATTATAACCCTCCACAAATCTTGGTTTAATGTGTATTAATGGGAGATATCCTCAAGCCTTTCGCTCATCAATGACAATCTTTACAGTTCCTGCATAATGATTTGTTTGCATTAAAGCTTACTAATTGCATATTTAGAAAGAAGTGTGAAGGTGGTGGGGACGGGGAAGAGCGATTAAGGAATGGCTAAGTATGGAAAGCGGTCTGTTAGGCTTCAAAATAGGGTTACAAGGGATACTCAGTAGAGGTGAGGGCCCGACAGTCAAATTGCATGTCTCGAAAGTTTTGAGTGCAAATGTGTAACACAGAAGAGGGCATGATGGGGCAGTCCAATAGTCAATTTGTATATCGCAGAACTCCAGGTGTTGTTTGTAGGTCACAGAACAATGGAAGTGCAATATTGAGTCTGCCTATCTGGGAACCTGCAATCGGAAAAGTGGCTAAGTATGGAATAGGGAAATGGTCGATCAGACTCATTTTCGCTAATATATTGAAATTTGTAATGGATATCCCTTTACCTGGCAAGATATTTTTTGCATGCTTTTGGACAAGTTATGTAGGGATAGTTAGTGTGACTGTCTCCTCGACCCTTTAGCTCATTAATGACAATCTTTATGGTTGTTGCATGATGATATGTTAGAATTAAAACTTACTAATTGCATACTTGGAAAGAAGTTTGAAGGTGGCGGGCATGGGGAATAACGATTAGGAATTGGAGATTTCGTGAACCTGCCAACTTGACTATTTGTGAAAGAGATTCCAAGAAATGGCCAAGTATGGAAAGTGGTGAGACAAGATTAAAAATAGGGTGACAAGGGATCCTCAGGAGACTTGAGGGTCCGACGGTAAAATTATATGTCTCGAAACTTTTGAGTGAAAAATGTGTAACACAGAAAAGGGGATGATGTGGGAGTCTGGGGGTCAATTTGTATATCACAGAAGTCTAGGTGTTGTTTGTAGGTCACAAAACAATGGAAGTACAATCTAGAGCTCGCCTACCCGAGAATATGGGATCAAAAAAGTGGCTAAGTATGGAATGGGGAAATGGTCGGTCAGAGTCATAATATAAAAGCATGAGTGGAAATGTGAACCCGTGAGTCTGCAAACCTATGCACTTAGACATTTTCGGAAAAAACGACCAAGTAACCAGAAAGAGAAAGTAGAGAGGAAAAAGAAAGGGGAATTCAGTTAAGTGTAGAGGAGGGAAAAGAAGGGGATAAAAGAGAGTGGGAAAATTGAAAAGGGGAGGGAAATTTTCGAAAGCAAGAATTGGTCTCAAACAAGCCCCATTGTTTCAAAATCATCATTTTCTAGTCCAATATTGTATCCACATACTCGTTTTCTATTGTTCTTGTATCATTAAAAAGGGTGTGAGCAAATGAAAATATAAACTATAACTTGATTTTTGGCTATAACTATGTATAGTTGATTTACATGTGCTATTGATGTTTGGATTTTGTAGATAACAATGGGTTAGGATAAGTTTTCATTCTTACTGTGATAAGGCCTTAAAAAAAGTAGAATAAGTAACAATTTTTTCCAATTTAATTCTCACACCAAAAAAATTCTTTGATCCCATAATATTCATCTTTGTTGATTCGATAATATGGAGGTCGATTTCGTAGATTGTGCTATTGGTCATTTCAGGCGACTGGGGTGTGTCAGCTAATGCTTTGATGACAATTTTTTTTATTGCAACTTGTGGGAGTAATTGTGTTTTTGATACATTGTTTAATGCCTTGAAATATTATTTTAAGTATTAAACTTGTTGCAACAAATTATTCATTGAATTCTTTGTTGCTTCCCTCTGTTTTTACCTCTATTATTTCACTTGTTTGTCATTACTCTGCTACCATCCAAGGAGAACCCTCATCCATATCATCTTTCCAATTTTACCATTCTTTTGTCTTGGTGAAACAACCCTCTAACTCACCAACAAATTCAAAAGAACGACCATTCCAAATTTTTGGTGGCCTGGCTCTGCCCTTTAGCACTCAGGTGCATATTTTAGGAGCAACATTAACTATGAAGTCAATTAGACAACTCTACAGTATCTTCAATCAAAGAATATATAAAGTGAGTCATGGTTATACTTTCCATGATGTGTTTGCATAACATAATCATAAAAAAGCTACAGAGAAATCAATGGAGGGTTGTTGAAATAAACTTATTGTATTGTCAATGTGACCATAAGTATAACAACGACAAACTTGAATTTTAATATTGTGGTTGAATTCATAGCCCAATTTGACTTCAGCTAGCATATATCATTTTTTTTCAAAATATTTGCGAAGAAGAAATTCGGTAATTTCATTAATAAAGTAAAAGTGCTCAAATAGAGGCCAGGGGATGGACAACCAATGATATGTTTCCTTTTTGAGTGAAGGAATCAAGGAAGTGATAGGGAAATAAGAGATCGTTCACTCATCAAGGTTGATATGAGAACGAAACTTCTTGGGCAGGGCCCCAACTCTCGCATCATGAATTAGTGTTGCTATGTTCTATCTACATTGTGAATGGAATTGAATGTTGGTTTGAAAATGTGTGAAATTAATTTATGTTTCCATAGAAGCCTCATGTGATTGACACAATGCATTGTCATATAATTGTTAAATGCTTAATATTTGATCAAATTACTTGATTCAATACAATATTTAAGAATTACGAGACTATTGAACCATGCAAATGAGAAGAGGTGTTAAATCCAGCAAAGAAGCATTGCACCGAAGCATTGAACATACTTGTCATAAATAAAGGTAGAGGAGTTAAAAAAAAAACATGAATACAATTCTTTGTTGTTCATCTAGTGCGACAACATGCAGAAGGCATCGACAAGCTCTTGAACATGTATACAAAACCGATTATCATGTTTTTTTAGGAACTACTTGCAGTCTTCTCCTCTAAAGGTCAATGTTGGCTTCAACAATCTCAACATCTTGCGGAAGACCCGAGGTGACAAAGAAATAGGAGAGCAGTACCATAGTGGAATAACTATTTGGCTTGAAATATATCTCTCAGGGAACCAAGAGACCACCTCCTTATAGTCAAAGACTTCAGGGACACAACCTTTATGAGAAATTCTAGAGGTCCAAATTACTTCGTTCTGGGAGGAAGGGGACCAAGAGATCACCTCCTTACAGTCAAAGGCTTTAGGGACACAACCTGCACGAGTAATTCCAGAGGTCCAAATTACTTCGTTCTAGGAAGAAGAGGATGAGTAGTAGGAATATGCCTTGCACCACTAGGAGTTCTGGTCCTCACCCCCTAAGATGTTAAATGTATCTCCAGAGAATAGGAGACTAGTCTTACAATTGAATAATTATTTTTCTTGAAATATATCTCTCGGTGCACCAAGAGACCATCTCCTTACAGTCAAAGAATTCATGGACATAGCATGCACCAGGGACAATTCCAAACCCTATTCCAAAACCCTAAAAATGAAAGGAAAGGATACATATCTAAGGGCCAGGACCTTCATCTGAGTCGAGAGACTAAAACTATCGAGCTGCAAAGTGGGTATTGCGTTCAACGTTGGTTTCTTTTCTAAAATCCCTTCCTTTGGTCTTGTTAGGGACGCCATTGTCGAGCTGGGAAGTTCCCCCTGTTATGGTGGATTTCAATTTGGGCCCAAGAGTGGGAACAACGTCTGCATTTCCATCATCCATCATCGTATCATTGTCCATCATATCATCTTCTTCCATCTCAAAATCGACTGCACCAACCTCTGTGTCAACCATTCTTTCGTGATGGTATGTAAAATCCTTGAAATTTGGAGGGGGTGATGGATATACAGAGAGCATGTAGGATATATATTTTTATAGGGTTACAAAACAAATAAACGTAGGGGGGCAGGATATACACATTTATAGGGTTATAAAACAAATAAAAGTAGGGGGGTTGTCTAAGCAGAGGGGGTTGCCTTGGAATTCTTTGGCTTGAAATATATCTCTCGACACACCAAGGGACCATCTCCACACTTCCTTCTGGGCGGAAGGATATGATTCGTAAGAATATGCCCTGGACCACTGGAAGTTCTAGTCATCATGCCCGAAGGTGTTTACTGTATCTCGACATAACTGTTGTCGAGTTGTTGCCATAAGTTGATGAGAACATCTATTTTCTCCAGATGATGTTTGAAATGAACACTCAAAAGGGATAAGATAACCCTCCTCAAATATTGGTTTAATGCATATCAATGGGAGATCTCCTAGAGCCTTTTGTTGATTAATGACAATTTCAATGGTTCCTGTGTAATGAGGTGTTACCGTTAAAGATTACTAATTACATACTTAGAAATAAGTGCAAAGGTGGCGGGGACAACAAAGAGTGATTAAGTATTGAATATTTTGTGAAGCCGCCAAACCAACGACGCACGAAAGAGGTTCCATGATGTTTGAAATGAAAACTCGGAAGGGATAATATAAGCCTCCACAAATATTGGTTTAATTTGTATTAATGGGAGATATCCTCAAGCCTTTCTCCCATTAATGACAATCTTTACGGTTCCTGCATGATGAGATGTTAGCATTAAAGCTTAATAATTACATATTTAGAAAGAAGTGCGAAGGTGGTGGGGATGACGAAGAATGATTAAGAATTGGACATTTTGTGAACCCGCCAACCCCACGACCCACGAATGAGATTCCAAGAAATGGCCAATTATGGAAAGCAGTCAGTCAAGCTTCAAAATAGGGTCACAAGTTATACTCAGGAGACGTGAGGGCCCGATGGTTAAATTGTATGTCTTTGAACTTTTGACTACAAAATGTGTAACACGAAACATGGCATAATGGTTTATAATGTTAACTGATATATTAATATTAAATTTCTAAATTTATTGTTATTTTTTCAATGAAGGAAAAATTAAATTATTATTATTGAGGTTATATTAAAAGATTCAAATTAAAATCATATTGAAATAGTATTTAACAATTCATTTTTTTTTTGGAAAAAACTAGGATGTTAAAAAAAAGGCAGTTACCCAAAATCACCTTGGTGATTTCCATAGAGGCCATCAAAACGTTTTTCCAAGAAACATTTAACAACTCACTATATATACATGTAAGTAAGAATCACTCACAAAAAAATAGATAATGCAATTTTTTTTAAGAGTAGGTGAAGTGTTATAATGGAAAAGAAAACACAAAATAATCCACAATATCTTAAATCTCTACCGGACTTCATTAGCCAACAAAACACAAGAAATTCCTAAACTTCATTCAATTTTTCACATGGTGGGAGGATTAATTGTAGGTGCTAATTATGAAACCTAACGCGTTAGAGATCAACTAGTCAAATCCACCATGAGGAGGCAACTTGTCAAGGTAATCTACCATAAAACCTCTTACATTAAGTCTACAATACTCAACCACTCAAAATAACATATTATAATTTCACATATCAACACATTATTTTAATATAATAATGAGAAACCAACACACTCCAATTGTACATATTTTCTTATATTCACCTAAAAATGATAAAGGCCCACAATATATAATCACTCCAAAATATGATATATATTTTGGCTAAAAAGAATCTACCCTAAAACCTCCTACATTACTCAACCACTCAAACTAATCTGCTAAACTTTCACATAACAATAAGCTATTTTAACATAATAATGAAAAACTAATACTCCTATTAAAGTGTACATATTTACATGTATTCACCTAAAAGTTATGAAGACCACAAATTATAATCATCCCCAAAATGTGATATATATTTTTGCAATTGTATATACTAAAAAGGAAATCTGAGCCATGAGCTATTAAATTGGATGGTACAATATGAAACCACAAAAAAATAAATACCATTAAGTTACAAAAATTATATAAATACATGATTTTTTATGATTGCACCTCAAAAAATGAATTAAGTTTTAACAACATTTTCACTCAAAAGTAAAAATATCCTTCTAGATGGGGACAGATACATATTGTACATTATGATGAACGAGGTTCACCAGACTTATGAGTTAACCATTTTTTTAAAGGAATGAGATACACTTTTATATTTTGTTTAGCAACAAGTTAAGTTGAACTCATAGATAACTTTAACTATATAGCCTAATGGAATACAAGATGATAATCCAAATGATAACGTGGGAAAAGAACACATGTAGTTGAGCATTGCAAATCCAAAACCTTCTACTGGAGATGAAATGATCTATTGATATCCATATGAAAATACATGAGAGAGTCCTCAATTTATAGGATTGGGGAGGCCCAACAAAAACCTAAGATTAGCTGGTAAATTGAAAGATCCTACATGAGCTTAACTCACACAAGATGTCATGTTTTCATAAATAGAGCATGTTTAAACAAAAAAACTAACACCTCCCCCCCCATAAGTGAAGCATAGGGAGGAACAAAGAATAACAAATATGGGTGTCAGAAACAAGGTATGATAAGGTACCCATGTACAAACTCTCATAAGTGGAGAAAAGGAGAAATTCGTGTAGGAGAAAACTCCTCCCCAAAAGAGAGAATACATCGTAAAAAAGTGAAGGTAAGGTGACTCAAGATGACCCCCCAAGGAAAACTTCCTCTACTCCAAGTATCGACCATAATTGAATAAAACAAGGGTATTCCAAAGGTTTAGTGAAGATGTCAACAATCTCCTTTGCAATAGGCAAGTATTGCAAGCGAAGAATATCATCTTGGAAGAGTTGTCAAATGAAGTGCATGTGAATCTCAATGTGCTTTGTCCTTTGATGCTCAACTGGGTTGTGAGAGATGTGAATGGTACTCTGATTATCGCAAAAAAGAGTTGTGAGATGATCGTGTGAAATTCCAAACTCTGTCAATAGTTTTCAAAGCCAAAGGACTTCTTGACTATAAAGAAAAACAACACGATACTTAGCCATTGAAGATGATAATGCAATTTCTAATTGACTTTTACAATACCAAGTAGTAGGAGAAGACCCAAGGAGATAAACAAATCCTTAAGTGGAATTTCGATCATCAATGGAACAAACCTAATCATAATTAGTGAAACCCTCAAGCTGAGAAGCACCCGAGGTGTATTGAATTCCAAAATTGGTAGAGCCCCGAATATACTTGAGAATGCTCGTAGTTTCCTTCCAGTGACTCTCATGAGGTTCCTAAGAGAACCAAGATACGAGCTCAACTGAAAAGGAGATGTCAGGACATGTATGATTCAAATACAATATAATCCCAACTAGTTGTCGATACAACGATGAATTAACTCGTGGGGAAGAACAAATGGTAGAAAGAGTGACACCTAACTGGAATGGAGTAGGTTCTGACTTATAATCAACCACATTCCAAAGCGTTGAAGTAAGTCAAGGGCATACTTCTGCTGAAAAATGAAGAATCCTTATTAAGGATGAAGAACTTGCAGAGCAAGAAAATAATGCAGAAGTCCAAGATCTATCATATTGAATTGTTCCATCAATGCTTGTTGAAGATTTTGAATCAAGGATGAAGAAATCCATGTGATAATTAAGTCATTAACATACCGATAATCAAGAGGTTAGTGCCCTATATTCTAGTGTAACAAGTAGGATAAGAATGACAACGATGGAACCCTGAAGTGATAAGAAAATTGTCCATATTCTCATACCAAGATCAGAGATATTTCTTGAGACTGTACAATGAATGTCGAAGCCTGCATATAAGAGAAGAGTCTTGCAAAAAACCAAGAGGTTTCTCCATGTAAATTTCCTCTTGTAAATCCCCATGTTTAGTTGAATTAGTCACACGAGTGAGAATTTTTCATCCAGTTAAGTGATAATGTAGGCCACTAACACCACATAAAATGAATTGAATGGTTAGAGAACAAAAAAAAAATGCAAATATGAAGGATTACATGAAGTTGTATGCATAAATAACAAGGTCCAAGAACTGATTGAGAAAAAAAAGAATAGCTACCAATGGACGAGGCCTTTGATTGTTAACACCGTAGAGGAGATGGAAGTACATGTGCTCTTCCCTTATCTTCATTGGGAGGGTTCTTTTCATTCCCAAAAAAGTCTCTCCTTCTCTCTCTCTGATACAATTAGTGTGACATGAAATAGTACATGAAGCTCTCAGATGATGAGAAGTCTAATGCACCAAGCAGTATGAGCTATGGGATACTGAGTACAATTGAGAGAAATATGGATACTTGGAATCTTATTTTACTAGCATAACTTTGCATTGTGTGTCTCCCCTTGAGTGTGTACCATGAGCTTTCTTAAATATCTCCTCTCTGATATTTAACTTAACATTTTCTAAATGTGAATCAAATCCCTTCAAACAATGGAATGGATTTGAAGTTAGGTTTTTTCAGATTAAGGAGTCAGCTCTACAAACCAGTCTGAAATGTATGCAGTTGGTGCTATGAATGCACTCAATTGAGTCGATCAATAGAGTTATCATGTGAATAATACGAAACTTGCTTTGGGTTCCTGCATTGATGAGTTGTATGCACTAATACTTTTATGTGAGGTCGCTATGATCGTGCAAATGGAGTGAATTGTATTTTTGGAAGTCTTGATGAGTCATTATATCTATCTTTCCTAAATGTTTTGATTTTCTTGAGTGAAATTTATCAATACTTGTGAGTATTCATTCTTGATGTATGGACTGATGAATTTTCTAGTGATCACTTGTATTGCTTGGTGAAATTTTTTTAGGCGATAATAGATTCCCCCTTATGTGTGAGTTTCAGAGCAATCATATAGCTAAAATACATCATTGTTTATTTTATGGTGCAAACTATTGTTGGTACAGAGAGAGAGAGAGAGAGAGAGAGAGAGAGAGATTTGTCGAAGAAAAAAAAAGAACAGTCCTTTAGAGGAAGAAGGGGAGAACTACCTGTACAAATATTACATTAATACAGAAAAAAAAAGTGTACAAACGAGGTGGGCATGCCCCATGCTCATGTATAAAACATAAGTATTTTTTACAATAAATAACCTGAAGCTTGGAATGATTTTGTAACTAACTTTTTGTTGAATTAGATGTTTGCATCGCCCTCGGGGGCATTGTTAATGGAAAATGATGGTTCTAAAACATTTTTGGAAACATGGTCCATTAATGAAATGTTGGGTTCGACTTTTAAGGTGGTTAAGGAACCATGAGTTCTCAAAAAGATCACTGTGTAAAGGAGGTTAGGGAACCATGGATTCCCAGAAAAGTCACTCCCTAAAGGAGGCTAGGGAACCATGGGTTCCTATAAAAGGCACTCCTTGAAGGAGGCCAAGGAACCATGGGTTCCCGAAAGAGACAGTCCCTAAAGGAGGCTAGCGAACCATGGGTTATCAAAAAGTACTTCCTGAAGGAGGCAGGGAATTGTGGGTTCCCGAAAAAGGCACTCCCTAAAGGAGGCTAGGAAACCATGGTTTCCCAGAAAAGGAACTCCCTGAAGAAGGATAGGGAACCATGGGTTACCAGAAAAGGTACTCCCTGAAGGAGGCCATGGGACCATGCATTCACAGAAAATGTATTCCCTGAAGGGGGACACTAATCCATGGGTTCTTGGAAAAGGAACTCCCTGAAGGAGGCTAGGAAAACATAGGTTCCTAGAATTGGCACTCCTTGAAGGAGGCAAGGGAACCATGGGTTCCTAGAAAAGGCGCTCCCCGAAGGAGGCCAGGGATACATGGGTTCCTAGAAAAGGCACTCCATGAAGGAGGCCAAGGAACCATGGGTTCCTGGAAAAGGCACTCAATGAAGGAGTTCAAGGAACCATGGGTTCCAATAAAAGGCACTCCCTTAAGGAGGCCAACAAGCGACGACTTCTGAAAAAAGGCACTCCCTGAAGGAGGCCAGGGAGTGATGATTTCCCATGATGGGCCCCCCTTTAAGGAGGCTAGGGAAACATGATTTCCCAGAAAAGGAACTCCATAAAAGAGGCTAGGGAACCATGGATTCGTAGAAAAGGCACTCCCTAAAGGAGGCCAATGAACAATGAGTTATGAGAAAATGAACTCCCTAAGGAGGTTAGGGAACGATTGGTTCCCATAACGGGACTCTCTGGAAGGAGGTTAGGGAACCATTGGTTCCCAAAATAGGAACTCCTTGAAGGAGGCCAAGGAACGATGTGTTCCAATAAAAGGCACTCCCTGAAGGAGGCCACACTTCCCTTATGGTGGGTAACTACAAATGATTGAGGTTGACGGGGCCTTTCCATAAGAAGTAATGAAACTATCTTGGTGGATCACTCTGATTAGGCCGTATGGCTTGTAATCACATGATTTATGGGGGAACATGACACAACATATTTCTAGAATGGTCCCTACAAAGGGTATACTGTAGGTTAGTGTTGCATCGATAGATAGGTCTTATGGGACCATGGTGGGAAGTGGTACTGCCTCATGTATTTTTATATGAGGATTGGGGGAAGGGTTGTTTCCACATACCTAAGATTATGGACCAAAGGTATAACATTAGGCAGTTTAAGTTGAACCATCCACAAAGGAGGAACTAAAATAGTGTATCAGACCCACTTGGTTGTTTGGTACACATGGGGGGTGTGGGACATTAAACTATTTGGCGACATATCCTATATGGGTATGATTGGTAACCATGTAACTTGATTCCATGAAATCCCTATCAGTGATGGGAGGTGATCTGATTTGAGAGGGAATAAGGATCTTGTTAATGGATATAGTACTTGAGGTTGCAATAATTGAGTTATTAGGACCATGCAAATTGTAAATAGAATAACATAGATGGAGGCTATCACTAAGACCAGAGAAACAAGTGGTGGCCTCAAAAAATTCTTTGTCCTCTGGAAATAATGTAGTGGAGAGTTCATGGTGTCTTTTGGGGAAAGAAGCATGCATGGATTCCCCCAAGGATGAATGAATCTTCCCATCCTCCAAGATGAAGTGGTGAGGAGGTGGTTCTAGAGCCATGGGCTCACCTTTAATGGGAGTGGATCTTGCACAACTACTGGTAGTGGAAACATAGTGTGCAAGGACTCAATGTGAGCAACATGAGGTGAGTTTTTGTTCTGAGAATACTATGGGGGCGAATCATAGTAGGAGAGTTGATTAATTCCGGTGATGTGTCCCTCGTGTGGGAATATCATGACTTGAAAGAGTGAAGACACCACAATGTTCATGGCATAGATGAAATCACGACCCAATAGAATATTGTAATCCATTGGACCGATCATGATAGAAACATTGATCAAAATCATCTTACTACCTAACTCAATTGGGAGATTACGTAAGATCCCTAATGGGGGAAAAAATATACCATGAAAGGATCTAAACTCAGTCATTGTTGTAATAAGCATAGGAGAGCCTAGTCGTTTCAAATTTGAGGAGGAAATAATACATGAAGAGGCCCCATCATCTATAATACATCGATAAACCATAAAATATTTAATGATGTCATGTATTTTAAACGAGGTAGAAGATGGTAGTCGTTCTTCGATGGATTGGTCCAAATCAAAGGTGATGGCATGTGATGGGTGTGGGTATACACTTCCATTTTCCTTACAAGGATAAGGTCTAGTGGACATTGTTACACTTTATGTGGAAGATGTGTCCCCAAGTCTACATGATTGGGTCTAAGTTGTGAGGTAGATTGGGTGGGTGATGGGATTACCCATTTTAGGGGTAGTAACATATATCGAGTTGCATGGAAACTCTCTTGATGGACCAATGGGTTCATGTTGAGCAAGGGGAAACTTTGAGGTAGTCAAATAGGTACCATTAAGTTTATTCTGTTTTGTGCACTCTAAACGAATTGCTTGAACTAGCTCTAGAGTGAGGTCAAGGCACTAATGGGATGGTTTTCCATAGAGATAACAAAAAGGGAAAGGGTGTTAGTCCATGTATGTGTGGTACATTTATTCTTGGTTTTATTGGAGGTATGGTGGGAACTATGAGTGCCCCCATTATTACAAGCACTTCACCCATGCCATGGGTGCATATAGTGTGTGGTATTATTCTTAGTCCTTTTGAGTGGTGCACAACCAATATGACTTGGTGAGGAGGCCCAATTTTGACCAAATTAGGAAGAAGGGGATGGGGTCTTATATGGTAGGTTTTGTGGTCCTTCCATTGTGTGTGATGGTCCAGATCCAATTCCTGAGGATGAAGGACTACCATATGGGGTGTTCTGACTAGGAATGCCAAGAAATGTGGAACCGAGCAATGCAGAACCGAGGTGGTACCGAGGGGGAGGCATTTATGGAACATTGGAGATTTAGTGGATCCCTTATGATTCCAAACTAGCAACTAAGTATGTGATTATGGTAAATATAAGAGAAATAAATAACAAGTGCTTTTGTAAAAATGAATATGGCCTACTTTAACCCAAAATTTAATAGCTACAAATGTTTTCAAAAATAAATGAACATAACACACATGTATATAGAAACTATAAAGTAAAACATTGGCTTAGGTAGGTTGTTGTTTTCTCCATGTGGGGGATGATAAACAAAAATTCATGTGTCCTATAGACATATCGTCCTTCCTCTCAAATGTCATCGGGCCTTCCATTAGAACTCAACAATGGGGCATGAATCCATCGTAAGAGGAAATAATGAAGGTATGAAAAATCAATTATAATGAGGGGTAAAGGGAGCATATCTCAGAAGAAATGACAATATTTCCCAATAGTCACACAAAATCCGACTTAGGTGCAGTTGCATCCCACAATCGCCACCTCTATAGATAATCCTAGATTTTGGAAACTAAGTTACCTCATTCAAGTGCATCAGGAGACTCTCATCCTAATAAAGTGGTCATGGGATGAGTAACCTCACAAGAGTTGGGTGGCTCAAGAAGGCACATGGAACAAAGGGACCTTGGCACTCGCCCTTCATGAGTATCTCCCTCCCTTATGGTGTATGAACACTCGAATTGGAGTATTTTAACTTCCCTAAACAATCAACCACTAATTTTTCAAAGAATTAGAAAGTGATAAAGGGAGGTTGTTTGGATACTTATCCACGAAATCCTAACGTAGACTAAAAGGTTCTTTTATGCCCTCCTGTGAAGGATTTTCATGAGTTATTAGGGTTGTACTTTAAGAAGTTTTTTGATATTGTGGTCATGAACCAAACTCGTTTCTTAAGGGTGTGAAACAAAGTCTAGAACATGTAAGTCACTTCTGATTCTTTGAGATTTCTTTATGGACGTAAGGAGAAGAACATACTAATTCTCAAATGAACTTATGAATGCGTATGGATGTGTGAAACTAGTTTTGTGAAAGAAGTATATGTAAACAGAAAGGAATTGTTTGTAATTGCATCATATGGACATCGTGGGGTCCTTTACTATTTATTGCAACCATGAAATTAGTACAATCCTTGTGAAATTGAAAAAATTGATCCCTAGGTTGTAAAATATATGGACATGTGGAGTCCTTACAAATCCTTTAAACTTCCTAAGTGTTTGCTTTTGAAACTAAAAATATCCTAGATTTCACGATGATGTGGGAATTTGGGGTCCTTACAAGATCTTAGATCCTATATTGTAAAGAAAAACTATGAGGTGTCGAGATAGATGTCGCCTCACCTAATGATTGATGTGATTTGTAAAACAAACAAGCATGGAAACCAAAAGACAAGATGTGCACATGTATGGGTGCTTACTTCATATTCTTATTTATTTCCTATGCTTGTTAGATGCAATGGAGATGAAAAAATGACTTATCCAACCTGTTCTGATTCACTAAGATCACTTGAGAGTGTGTGAAGTGAAGTGCATAATAGTATATGAGTAAGAGGTTTTCTTTCTTCCAAAAGAAAACAAGTAGAAAATGATTGTTGAAATAACTCTAACTAAGAATTCAAATGTCCAACTAGCCATCCATGTGGTATGATAATCAAAGTGATGGTTTGTTTTATCTGCCCCAATTAACTAGATGAGCTAAATAATTTGGAAAGAATGAAACTTGAAAGAAGAGGCTTTCAAATTTGCGAAGTGCAAAACATGAAAAACTAAATCCCAACAAGGGAAGGGGGATGTGGGACACCCTTAACCTAGGAGAAAATTTGAACCTAGCAGGTTTATGAAAAATATGTGCACTGAACAGCGCTAACTTCGTAGAACTTGAATGGAGTGACAATGCTAATGGCACACCTCAACGTGAACGTCTCTTCGAAAGTCGTGTGGATTCTGTAAAATGACATAAAACATGAAAATTGATGGTTTCTAGAGTGTGGAGGGACTAAATACCCAAATTGGATTTCCAGAAAGACTAGTAGGGTGACCTGCGGAACTAAATAATTAAGAAAGGAGGTTCTAGCCACCTACATAGGGAAAATTGAAGTGAATAACCCCCGTGGAGTTGCCATTTAGTTTATTTGAATCAGTCCCAGGGGTGAGAAATTTTCAGCCAATTAAGTGCTAATGTAGGCCTTGCCCTAACAACCTGATAAAGTTGGATCCTCTGCTGGAGAGTTCCCTTGACCTGTGTGTCCACTATATTATCAGTGGATGCTTGTTCCATGTAGTCAGGATTGAGCTCTGTTGGTTTCATTTTTTCTGCGATCTTTGAGGTGTCCAATAATGGTGGAAAATATGGCCAAAGGAGGTCCACATTGAACACTCGGTGCAAGGCAAGGAAGGGTGGAGTGTTGAGCTCAAAATAATTTCTACCCACAACCTTGGTGATAGTGTAAGGACCATAGTGAAGTGGGCATATCTTTCGATGGGGACCTATGAGATTCTCCTTCTGCAAATGTAACTAGATTTTGTCTCTAAACTAAAATTGGTGCAAGACCCTGTGTTGATCATGGTGCTTCTTGTACTTAGCATTAGATTTCTGCAAAATCTCATGGACATGTTGGAGGATGTGTTGAATCCACTCAATGAATCTGTTGGATTTGTCAGTCTTAGAATGAACATGGGAAGAGTTTGTCTGTGTGGGGGCAAGAGGTAGTGCAACATCCATGGGACCCAAGGGTTGGAATCCCAACCCCACCTGGAATGGGCTATGGCCGGTGGAGCTATGGAGATCCCTATTGTAATTGTGTTGAACATAGGGGAGAATCTCATCCTCTATACGTGGATGCTTAAAGTTGTACATGCTTTGGATGTGCACAATCATCTGATTGACGAACTATGTTTGGTTGTCTGTTTGGGGGTGGAAAGAAGTGGATTTAGTGATCTTGGTGTCCAACAATGACCCGAGACTTGACCAAAATGTGTTGAGGAACCTATTGTCCCAGTCGGAGATGATGGTATATGGTATCCCAAAATGGACCCACACTCGTTCGAAGAAGATCTTGGCATTATTTGTCGTTATGATATTCTTCTTGTAGGCTATGAGGATGTCCATCTTTGAAAACTGATCAACAACCAAAAATACGCAGTCATTTTCTTGCTTGGTGAATGGAAGGCTAGAGTCCTAGACATGTAATCCATTGATATGGATTCCCAAGGCTTCTCAGGATTAGGAAGAGGGGTGTATAAGCCTTGCTTCTTGATGGTTGGCTTGGAAATGGCACAGATAGTGCAAGATCTGATATACTTGCTGACGTCCTATCAAATTTTTGGCCAATAAAATGTTTCTGAAGAATGACCATAGTTTTCTCCATGCTAAAATGTCCTACCATCCAACTGTAGTGGGCTTCCGAATTCATCTTTGCCTTCTCTCTTGTAGGAGCACAGAGATGGCCTATATGGCATAATAGTCCATCCTAAATGTGAAAATCGGTCACAGTCACACCTGTACCCAAGAGTTGATAGGTGGTGGTGAAGTTCAGATCTTGCTAATAAAGTTGGGGCCACTCAGATGACTCATGTCCACATGAATGGAGAACAGTGGTGAGGGAAGCCACGAGAGGTCGACTGAGGCAGTCAACAACACTATTTGATATCCCCATCTTATACTTGATGTTGATATGGAATTGCTACAAATAGGTGGACCAATTTTGATGGCGATCATTCTGCAATTTCCCTATGTCTATATGAACTATAGAGGCTTATAATCAGTATGGATGATCGTCTCCTTTCCCAAAATGTAATGTTTCCATTGACGACAGGATTGTACGATGGAATACATTTCCTTGTCATAGGTGGGGTATTTTCAGATAGTATCTGAGAGTTTCTCACTATGTTATGCCATCGGATGACCATGTTGAGTGAGAAGTGCACCTATAGCATAGTCATATGCATCGGTCTAAATCTCGAATGATTGTTGCAGATCAGGCAAGGAGAGTACTGGAGCTGAGCATATGGGATTCTTCAGATCATCGAATGCTCATTTTTGTTCCTTCCCCCACACAAACTTGGCCCTTCCACCGCCCTTGGTCACCTAGTTGAGGGCCCATGCAATATGGGAGAACCCCAACATGATCCGTCGGTAGAAGTTGGATAGTCCCAAGAAGCTCTAAAGCTCGATTAGTGTGGTCGGGGCTGGCCAGTTACAGATGACTTGGATCTTAGCTAGATCAACATGTACCCCATACTCATCAACAATGTATCCCAAGTATTGGACCCTGTTCATGCCAAAAGAGCATTTTTCCAAGCTATCATAGAGTGCTCAAAACCTGCTCTATATGTCGCATGTGCTCTGCCCATGTTCTACTGAAGATGAGGATGTCATCAAAATATACCACCACAAAAGAGTTGGTGAAGGGTCTCAATACATCATCCATCAGCCTCATGAAAGTAGTTGGTGCATTTGTTAATCCACAGGGCATGACGAACCATTCAAAGAGACCTTCTTTAGATTTAAAGGTTGTCTTCCATACATCAGTTGGTTCAATGGGAACCTGGTGGTAGCCAGACTTTAGGTCAATCTTGATGAAGAACTTTTCCCCCTTGATCTGGTCAAGAAGGTCATCAATCCTGGGAATTGGGTACCAGTTCCTGACTATGAATTTGTTTAGGGCTCTGTAATCAATGCAGAGTCACCAAGTCCATCTCTCTTCTACACCAGTACAATCAGGCTTTCGCAGGGGGAGGAGTTGGGTCTGATGTGCCCCTTTTGAAGAAGCTCTTCGATCTGACGCCTGTTTTTTTCATTTTCCATCAATGAGAGACGATAGACTGGTCCATTAGGTAGAGGTGCACTGGGGGTCATATGAATTGGATGCTTGAATGGGCAGTGCATCAGTACCCTGGTGGGTGAAGAGAAGATGTCTCTGTATTCTTCTACGATCCCGTTCACTTGCTTCTACTGCAAAGAGAGGCTCTGTGTAGAGGCCACGGATGTGGTGCAGACGTTATTCTTATTGTGAGCATGGATAAAAAAGAAGACAAACTTCCCAGTCTGTGAAATGACCTTATTGCATTTCTTAGCAGAGATTAAAGAAATAGCGGTAGGCGGCGCTACCTCTGGTATCCTGTACAATTGTCTACCCAAAGTAACAATAAAATTGTGGGGTCTAGACTCATACACAGCATGAAGCTTCCAAAAATATGGTTGTCCTAAAAGAACATCACAAACTTCAAGGGGAGGAATATCACACAATACCTCATCTTTGAAAGGCTTGATGTCGTAGGGAAAACGACACTGTTGGTTGACACAAAGATCTCTTCCTTGGCGAAGCCAACTGATGGTGTAGGGTTGCAGGTGCGATGTCATTGGCAAGTCCAACTGCTTGATGACCTCTACTGCACTCGTTTTCTTCTGACTGTCGCTATCGAAAATGAAATGAATTGGATCCCCCTTTACCAACATCTGTGAGTGAAATAGGCATTCCCCTTCCTATGGTTCTTCTGGTCCACTTGGCTAGACTTTGGTGGTATAGACAGTGGCACTGGGTTCAACATCTATAATCCACTTCCCTCCTTCGGGATTTTATTCAGAATCAAAATCGTCCTCTGAATTGGAAGCCTTCATCTCGGCCATGAGTGATTGCTTGGAGAAACATTCTTCATTGTTGTGCCAAGGGATTTTATGGTACTCACACCATTTTCTCATGTCCGTCTTTGTCTTCTCATTTCCCTTCTTGTTCTGTGGCTTGGACTGGTTGTCTTGAGAGTGTCCATCTCTGCTCTGCCCCTTGCTGTGTGAGTTGGGTCCGCCTTTTCCCTGTTTCGGCTATGAGGAGTTTGCAGATCCAAACTCTCACCTCTTATGCTTAAATTGCTGCTCGATCTTGACAGTGTATCTATAAGTTGTACCCAATGAGGTGATGTCCAGAAACTCCATTTTTTTTTGGATGTATCTATGCAGAGAACTGACATATTTGAGCACCATATGTCTCTCCGAGTCTTTGATACCCAATTTAGTGTGCAAGGTATGGAAAATATTGGTGAAATCTGGTACTATCTGGTCCTTTTAATGGCATCCCAGAAGGAATCCCATGTAAGGGAAACCAAAAATATTGTATATTTCTCTATGTCCCTTTGCTCAAATTAAGTGTCCCACCAGTCCTTAACATGGGGGATGACCTTGAGGAATGAAAAAGTAATCTTTTCCCTATCGAAAAAATTGTGGATAGAAAAATACCCTTCGAGTAGATTCAATCATTTATCTACAGCATCCACATCTATCAGTCCTTCAACTAATGGAATATCAAAATTTACCTGTACCTTTAAGGGGGTTGCATGGTTGCTTGATGAAGATGCTTCTCCTATGGGTAGTCACCGAAGGATTTGCACAAACTTATCCATCATTTCGTTCCTTTGTCATGCAAGTGCTTGCTCGAGCAACATTTTAAAAGGATCTCCTAATCCATCATATTTCTTTTCATATCCCATTGTTGTTGTCTATCTCGACATGATCGATCTTGCAACAACTCGATTGGTTCGAGTCCCAACTTCTTGTACCCATATCTTGTTGGGGACATGCATGAAAAAGAATAAATGAAGAACAAACTGCTATGATACCACTGATCTAGATTTAGGAGCGGAACAAACTGATTAACAAACTGAAAAAATAGAGATATGAATAACAACATAGATATCCAGTGAACAATATCTTCTATTGAATAAATGGAATAGGCTGAAACTGTAAAATTACAGAACTGAAACACTTGCTCGAATGGTGGTAGCTATCTCTGAGAAGAGATATGGATGTTATGCACATCCATCTAAGCAGAATGATTACAATGAGGCTCCAAATGCCTTTTTGATATTACTCATGAATTCCAAAACTCTAGACATCCAAAAACCTAACCCTATAAGGTGAAATGCTAAAAGTCATGTGGGCCCATATGGGTAAGTTGGTACCTCAACTTCCTAGGGTCGTAACATTTGCATATGACCTCCATTTTAGGCACATGATAGCTCATTGGAAAGGTATTTCAGAGAGATACACATTTCTCCATCAAAATATGACTCTATTTATAGTTTGATTGTGGTGAGCCAAAAAAAACATTGTTTAGGGCTCCAAAACGACCCTGGAAGTACAACAAGATGTGTTGACATGAAAACATACAAAATAAGCAAGTTGGATTAGGTGAGAGGCCACCAGTATCCACCTGGAATATATGTAGGTATTCAGATATCCCCAGAGGTGTAGAAGCCACTATTACAACAAAGTACAAAAGAACGTGTTGAACTAAAAATGGACAAGAGGTTCCAGTTAGAATAGGTGGGTGGCCATCGATATCCACCCAGATCAATGATCTTGATAATGAACTTCCCAATCTACCTTCCAGTGGTTAGAATGTATGAATATAGCATGGGCCCATAAATTGTTAAAATATTCGATGTGCTCGTTTTAACATAGACAATATCAGTATTGTCACCCAACCATAGGCACACAGCCACCCCTGAGCACCATAACCTTTTCTAGATATAATGATTCTCGAAACAAAACTATAACCAACAGATAAACCCTAGCTACTAACTGCAACAACAACTCAAGATAAGTAGAGCGCTCCTTCTCCAAGCGTAGTGCACAAGAGAGTCTCCATATCCACATAACAAGTACTATACACAACTGCAAAAGTTGTCTCAAACTTGCACCATAATTAGAAAGAATATCCCCAAGAGTATCACCAAGAATATCACTTGATAGTGCTAGAGAGAGACTAAGACCAAGAGATGACCATACACCCTTATTCCTCCTTGCAGCTGCAACTGTAGCTCTCCATAAGACTTGCACTCTAGGTGTACACATGAGCTAAAACATCCTCTATTTATATTAATATGTCCAATGCCTTTTCTGGCTAGTTCATCCTGACTTTCTTGTAATTATATTTTATGTTTATCTTTTTCCCGGGGAGATGACTTGTCTTTATGAATATAATCTTCTAATATTATTTATTCTGCTAGGTCGATTTGTCTTCTAGGGTTTTCACACATCTGTTTAGGGTTTCCCTTGATTCTCGAATATTTCATTCTAGTCAAAGGTTACACGTGGAGGTTATTACCTCTTGCAACTACTGTAACAACAACAAAGTGCACTTGTGAGACATTGTTTGAGAATGTATACAACTGTAGCAACTGCATCACCCAAAAATGAATTACTTAATCCCTTCGTTTGTAACATACTTCTTTCCATTTCCACCATTTTACTCTTTGAGGTGTGTAAGCAGTGGTCAATTGTCTTTTGATGCCATTCATATCACAATAATTATGAAAATATTTGAACAAAATTCTCCTCCACGAACAATCCTTAAGCATTTAATTTTGCAACCTCTTTCCTTTTCTACAAGTGTTTTACACCTCTTGAATGTATCAAAGGCTTCACCCTTGGTCTTCAAAAAATAAACCCAAAACTTTCGTGATTATTCATCAATAAAAGTAATAAAATATGATGACTTCCCAAACTCTTTGTCTGCATAGGACCACAAATGTTTGAGTGAACCAAGTGAAGTGGATAATGGGCCCTCCATGCATTTCCTTTTGAAATTTTTTCTGTTGCATGTTTTTCTTTAGCACATCCTTTGCAAACCTCCTTGTGTTATTGAACCTTAGGAGAACTATAAACTAATTATTTCGATGTTAGAAGCTTCAAACTATGAAAATTCAAATGTCCATACCTCATATGTCACAACCAACGTTTTTTAGCATATGCCATATTGGCAAGATGGTTGTTATGTTCTCCAAAAATCAATGGGAACATCCTATTCTTTGACATAGGAACAAATTTAACCACCATATTGCCTCTATTCTTATCATAAATTGTACATTGGTAATTTTCAAACACCAACTTAAAAAACAAAAAAAAAAACAATTGGCCAACACTCAATAAATTATGCTTTAATTGTGGAGTGTAATAAATGTCCTTAACACTTTTCATACCTTCTTTAGTATGGACTTCCATAGCTCCTTTTGCAACAACCTCCAATGTTTTGTCATCACCAAGTTTTATCTTGGATTTGAAACTTTCATCCATTGTAGAAAAATCTCCTTATTTCCTGACATGTGTGGTTAGAATACCCTGAATCTAAATACAAAATATCTTTAGTACCATTTTTAGCTTTGTCATAAGATAAAAATGAATTGATTGGAGAGGCCTCATCACCCTATTGAGCATAATTAACAATTTTTTTTTTATTACCTTCTTTTAATCTACAGTGCGTTTCAAAGTGACCATAACTTTTACAATGATAACACTGGATATTTCTTTTATCAAATTTGTCTCTGCCTCTACCTCTTGAACCACCTCTTCTTCTTGAATAATTCTGATTTTGACCGCTACCTTGGCCTCGGTTTCTTTTGGTGTTAGTGTTGGCATCTTCATTCTTTGTAATTTGTAATTTGCAGGAAAAAACTTTCTCCAAATGTATCTCTCAATATTTCTTCATGATACCGATCCAACTAGGTGATCAAACTGAAGGGTATACAGATCCTTGCCTTCCTCAATGATTATGAAAACATGGTTCCACCTTGGTGTTAGATGCCTCGACACCTTTTTAATCACAACCTCTTTGTCCAAAATTTCTCCAAGAGTAGCAATCTTATTGACTACATCTTTTACTTTCACACAATAATCACTCACAATTTTAGTTTTTTGCATCTTCAAATTCTCAAATTTTCTTTTCAATGTCTGTAGTTTGACAACTTTTACTTGATCACTAGCTTGGTAAGATTCTTGTAGAGTATTTTAGGCATCCTCTATTGTCTTTGAACCTAAAATTCCTTGAAATAGGCTTTTACCTACAACTATTTGAATATGAAATAAAGCTTGAGCATTCTTCTTTCTAGATTCCTTCTTAGGTACTCTATCATTTGCACAAAGAGTGGACCAATCTTTTGTCTCTGCATAACCTGTTTCTACAATCTCCCATAAATATTTCTGTATCAAAAAGATCATTTGGATGGACCAATAATCACAATCACTTTTATTAAATTATGAAATGGGCAAGGAATTAGAGTTTGATATGATTACTCTAAAACAATAGCATACCAAATGAAGAGTCTATGCAGGTCTATCTCTGGACTAGCTAGTCATTCAATTATAACAACATAACACCACAAAAAATCAAAAAATACAAGGGATGATAAAATCACAATAGAATAGAATAAAGCTTACATTCCATGCACAACCAAAAAATAAATTATCATTTCTACAACTGCACAATAGAGTATGTAGCACTTATTTAAAGGAGTTCATAGCCTCATAAAACAAAGAGTTAACTGGTCCTGATTGAATGCTTACAAAAATTTCTTTTGAATGCGTACAAACTATATCTAAACACTAACTAACAGAAAAGAAAACTAAAGATAGACTGCATCATGTCATCAACAGAATGACAATCTCCAGATTCTCTTAGTATGGGAGCTTGCCACCTTGTAATCATTACCACCGCACCTAGATGTGGATGAGGTTGCAATAGCGGAAAGCAGTACAACTTGTAGAGATATCATAACTGCTGCAGCACAAGTGATAATTCCGGGATCACTAGAGCTACCTTGCAAAACTTCAATCCTTGTTTCGAGGATTCAGAGATGGTGAAAGTAGTTGAGAGGGCAATGTTCATGAGTTTCCGTCGTAGGGGCCATTTACAGTTAACACAACAAATAACAAGATCGCGACATCGCCAATGAGCTTATATGTGAATAAAAGAAAGCTGTGCTAATTTAACGAGGAGGGAAATAATTTATCTTTTCATTAATGTGGTGAAAGTCTTGGTTGGATTTAAAATTACGTAAACTTAGGGTTTAGACTTCTCACACCCCAACAGTGAGCACTTGGAAGAGTCGGAACTATAAACATCAATATTCTCATCTGTTGTTGCGACTTCCACTTACTATGGAGCATGGTTGCCCCGAGGATATTCTTTATGGAACTTTAGGAACTGCATAAAGCATGGCGACAAATCCTTCTCCCATTTGTCCAAAGCTCCAAACAAATTAATTTGGGCAAAACACTCTACTTCTAAAAAGAATAAGATATTGTTTCTAGAACTGTAGAATGGGAGAGCGTTGGGCGTTGGTTTGCAGAAGCTACATGACAATCAAAATTCCAGAAAGATCCAGGGTCTTCCATGGATGAATGGAAGGACAAAAATGCATATGAAAAATATGGTAATAAAGTCAACCACTATTGAAATATATGAAATGGATTTTATTTGAGTGGGGAGAACGACAAATGGCAATGGACTTTATTTAAGTGGTGAGAACACAGATGACATTCTATGTGAGTTTGAATGTTGCGAATCTTTTGTTAAGAATAGAAGAAGTATTTAGGGGGATGGCGAAGAGTAATATTTGAAAAAGTTGAGAGGAGTCCTAAGGATAATTTACAATGCCTCTTTTATTTAAGAATTATTCATCATTTTAATATATAACTAAAAGAATTTTTCTTTTATTTAAGAATTATTCATCATTTTAATATATAATTAAAAGAAAATATAAATGGTAACTTATGTTAACTGTTTTTCTCTAGTTATATAAAAAAACCCCATAGTATTGAGAGAAAGATAAAAGAGCATTGTGGCACTAAGAGCTCACAGGGCCATATGTATTGGAGCTAATGAGAAAACCAGCCAATGAATTTGACACCTACATTGTAGATTCAATGATATTGTTTTTGTTTATGTATTATTCCAGAATTTAAAGATATTTTGCAGATTTGATTTCATTATTTTTTTATGGTTATATTTAAATATTTTATCATATTTTATCAGTTAAATGCATGTCACTTTTTCATATTGTTTTGATGGTTTTGAGTGATTTTTTTTATTTACATTTATGGGATTTTAGTCAATATGTTTTCTTGGATACATTTGAATATTTCTACACAATTTCTTCTTATAGGAAGTATTAAGGACTACACATTTCCTTGATTTATTTTTTATATTATGTTTTTTTTAGTGCCATGGAATACCATATTATTTTAGTAGGCATTTGAGATCCTTCTTTTGTATTTTTCATTAACTTGTTTTTATGAATATGAATTTGTATGTCTGATAATGTGTTTGGCGTTCGTTGTTTTCTTTCACTGTCATTAATTTTCTAACATTTTTATTATTTTATTTATGTTTTAAATATGACATTATTCATGTTTATCAAAGGGATTTTTAACAAATCTTTGTGATAGATTTGAGAGTTGTCACCTATGACTCAAGATCCAGCTTGAGGCCTGGAGAAGAAAGGATTTATCTGAGCCTCATAAGATGCCTTAGTATTGTTTTCTTGTTAAGAAGAACCTTAAGAAAAAAAATGTTACAATTTTATTGAAATGATACTATAAAAATTGTAGATGTAATCTTAGGACCTTCAAATGTATTTAAAACAAGAAATACTATAATATCCTAAAATATCCAAATGTATTAAAAAACAAAAAATAATATAATATCCTAAAATATCCAATTGGTTGATACCACCCTTATTTAATCTTGAACACCCCATCCATGCATGCAATTTATCATACCCAAGATCCCAATGAAATATCTAGTGCAATTAGCCTTTTTCTCGTTTTCATGTGTTTGTGTTGTTTAAAAATAAGAAGTTGTTTTCGTATGTGTGTTTTCATCATTGGTGCAAATGTCTTCTCACCATTGATGAAAATTAGTAGCTCTTCAATATAATTTTCAAAATTAATAATGAAAGGAAAACAAATTTTTATTTAACACAGACTTACTCATTTTATGAGAGCAAGTATGTGATTATGTATAATGATATTTGGCATTGCATTATTTGATGTGAATAACTTGATTTCTATAGAGTTTAAATATTTTGTGGCCTTTATAATAGTTCAAATTTTTGTGGCCTCCAAAATAGTCCTCACTACCTAGAGAATAGTGTTACACTGTTAACTAATTTTAAACATGATTTAAAATGTAAATGAAAATAATTTTTAGATGAAATCCAATTTTAATCAAATTAAAAAAATTTAATCATTCATGTTGAGAATCCATTTTTTTTATCCTTCAATTTGAAAGGAAGTAGAGGTGTGGATTCTTAAACTAATCCATGAAAGAATAATATACAAAAATTAAATAAACAATGTCTCAATAATAAACAGCATAAAAACATATAATTCATGAAAGAATAAAGTACAAAAATTAAATAAACATTGAACATGCAATAATAAACAACATAGAAACATATAACTATTAGATAGTATGATTTCTCCCTATAGCACACTAAATTATTCAATAACTAAATGGTTACAACACATTATAGAGTCTCCACACTCTCAACAAGAGTGTTCAAGACTGAGGCTCTCAACAAGAGTGTTCAAAAGTAGGTATTTAACAATGGAGTATTCCAAACCATTAAATAAGATTAATCATATGTAATCCCATAGGAAAATAACATAGGGTATCCAATAGCATGAACCCATAAACAGTGAAGAGTAAACATATCACTCATTGTATCAATGGTTAACCTACCTACTCTATGACTAAATGAATATTAACCCAACCCAATTACCTTAGTTTTAAAACAAGTTGCTTAGAAATTCATACTACATGTGATCATTTTATTTCAATTTAGAAAAAGAAAAAGAAACTATCTCTTGATTTGACAAGAAAATTCTTTGATATTTGTTGAAGTCTTCAAATTTAATGTATAAACTTACATTTCAATTATAATATTGTTATTATTAATGATTTAAGAATAAGTGCACCAAATTAATGGACAAAAACATCTTGATTTGACAAGAGAATTCTTTATATATATATTGAAATCTCAAATTATATTTATAAACCTACATTTCAATTATAATGATATTATTATTAATGATTTAAAAATGAGTGCACTAAATTGATAGACAAAACAGAATGTTCATACTATCATATTAGAAGATATTAAACAACCTCAAAAGATTAACCCAACCCAATTACCTTAGTATTAAAAGAAGTTGCTTAGAAATTCATACTACATGTTATGTTTTATTTCAATTTGAAAAAAGAAAGAGAAACTCTCTCTTGATTTGACAAGAGAATTCTTTGATATGTATTGAAGTCTTCAAGTTTAATTATTATAATGTTGTCATTATTAATGATTTAAGAATGAATGTACTAAGTTTATGGACAAAAACATCTTGATTTGACAAGAGAATTCTTTGATATGTATTGAAGTTTTCAAATTATATTTATAAACCTACATTTCAATTATAATGTTGTCATTATTAATAATTTTAGAGTAAGTATACTAAGTTGATGAAGAAAAACATCAAAAGTACAAAATATTTATATTAGAAGATATTAAACAGCCTCAAAAACATGAGATATTCATATAACCTTAAACAAAGTCAAAAGCATGGGATCTTCATATGACCTTAAACAAAGTCAAAAGCATGGAGAAAAACATCAAAAGTACAAAATCTTCATGTTATCATATTAGAAGATATTAAACAGCCTCAAAAGCATGGGCATCTTCATATTGTAATATGAGAAGACCTTAAACAACGTCAAAAAGCATGGGATTATCATGCTATGGTATCAGAAACATAAAAAGGATGGAGTATTTCATAGTAAACATTAAGAGCATAGAAGAACTTAAAAAATGTATAGGTATCCAAATGTCCCTACAGAAAAAGTCAAGGATTCAGGATGTGCAAAGCCTCCGACTATCTTGGCAAGGCCAAAGTCCGCAATTCTATGCTCATGGTCCGAATCCAAAAGTATATTGTTTGACTTGATATCCCTGTGAAAAACCGGTAGCACAAAATCATGATGCAAGTATGCCAAAGCTTTGGTTGTTCCCAAGGCAATATCAAATCGAGCAGCCCATCCAAAACAATATCTGAAGAATGCAGAACGTTGGCCAAACTACCAATTGGCACATATTCATATACCAACATATTTGTTTATTCACTAGAACTACAACAGAGCAATTTCAGGATATTCAAGTGGCGAACCTTGCCTAGGGTTTCAAAAAATCCCAGCCTTCATAGTGCTGGCCTGTCTTCCGCCAACCTTACCTCTTTTCCAGAGCTTCTTTACTGCCACAGCGTCGCCCTTAGGCAATGTAACTCTCTAAACCTTACTAGAAGCCACTTGCCACCATATTTCTCTCATCTAGCTTTGAGATATTCTCATCCTCGTTAAATCCGAGATGACAAAATGCTATGGTCTTCTATTTTGGTTTTCCAGGTTTGTATTGCATTCTGTTACAGGATCTCTGTATCGATATCAAACCCACCCTGATTAAGATCCCAGCAGTGATGAATCCAACAATCACAGACCACATTAGAACAACATGACGGTTATGACTATGACTGGATTTATTCGAATCCTCAAAAGTACAGTTTCGACTAATCCTTTCCCACGGAGGCCTCGATTCCCTTCCAAGTATGATACTGGTAAACATGAAATCAAAGAAATGAGAACCCTACCTGAAAGCCTAATAAAAGAAACCTTTGAGCAACACAAACTTCAGATTTGCTAGCAGGGAAGGGATAGGACCAGTTAGATTGTTGGCTGATAAGTCTATGTATGTGAGCACTAGAAGACTACCATGAGAAGCGGGATTTCCCCTTGAAGTTTATCGTCTACAAACGAAACGGGCACTGCCTTTTTACAGCAACAGAAGTCGGAAAGCGGACCTGATTACGATTTCTTAGACACATTGATGATGCTGAGAGCAGGACAATTGCATATATCCCCAGGGAAATTGCCCACGAAACGATTCTGCGAATCTGAGAGCCCGTATAAATTGGGAAGCTATCCCAACTGCTCTGGAAAAGCTCCCATAAATAGGTTGTTGTCAATCTGTATATATAAGTTCACATTATTATTTAAAGAACTACAAAACAACAAATGAGAACTTAAACCTATGAAACAATATTATTTTTATACAAATTCACATTATTATTTAGATATTTTATGACAAGGACTTGCGTTGTTTACTTAGGAAGTGCAAAAAAAAAAAATCCTTCCCTGCCTCTGGCCAAGGCGAGGACTATAGCTTTCCCTTGGCTCAAAGATGGTTGACCGCCTAAATAGGTTCGCTTTGTTATATTATTTGGTTGGTTTTGTACTAGCACAGCCGCTATTTCGCGGCTGAGAACGCCGAAAGGGGATGTTTTAATTGTAGAAAACGTGGGGACAGCTAAGGAAATCCGTGGCGAAAATGAAACCCGCGGATAGGTTAGGAAAGACAGAAAATGAAATGTACAGGCAGCCAGAAAATGAAAAGCTTGGACAGTTGAGAAAATCTAAATGGTAATTTGAAAGGTTAATCATTTAAACGTGGCAATCATATAGTGCTACAGTAATTTCTTAATATGATTAGGTAAATGTTAAAAAGTAA
>JZKD02S1510741.1:11212-31372 GCA_000966675.3 Picea glauca | reverse complement strand
ATATAGAGTTTATCTGTATAGACAACAAATCTATCGACAAGTTTTTCATAATAGAGTCAATCTATATTTTCTTTTAAGGCCTTCTTTGATAAGATGTCGGGGGACTTTGAATTTATCCAATCAATAGTGACCTTTGAATCTCTAGCAACCATCATCTTTTTAATGGAAAGTCTAGTAGAGAGTAATAATAATCCCCATAAACCCAGTAGTTTAGCTTTCATATTATTTCCATTGCCTCCTCCAAAATAAGATTTGACTAGGTGTTTTTCAAGTAGATTCTAATGCCACAAACATTGTCAACAACCACTCCATCGAAAAAACAAATTGAAGTATCATCAAAAAAGATTAGGTTTAAAATATATTCAAATCTTTCCTCTTTTGTGTGTAATCTTTGATTGAAAGGATAATTTTAGTGACTATCATAGGGTAGTGTCTTTTCCAGTTTTCAAATAATGAATTTCCATATTCCCCATATCACCAAGAAGGGAATATGTCTCATTTTTGGAAATTCTAGGAACGAGAGCTTCAAGTTTTCCTCTATGGAAGTACAATTCCAGTCACCCATAATCTTTAGATATTTCATAACTTCAATCCATATATTTTGTATAGATAAGTTGTTGATTATTGTCTCTTAAATAGAAACTGCAAACGATGGTCCAATACTTCCTTTTTTTTATAATTCACACCAGAGAGAATGCAATCCTTCAAACACAACCACATAAAAAAAATAATCTTAACTGGTATGTTAACTTTCCAGATAGCTTTGTATCACAGTCTTCTCTCATCCATAAGGTTTAAGAAGGAAATGGACTAATAAACTAAGTTTGCAGTAACATCACCTGTCGATTTGTTCCATGACCAAGACCAAACAATCTTATGGTTTGAATTTTTTAATTGAATACCACTACTCTTATATATAATATTGATAGCCAAAACATTTAATTTAATATCTAGGGCATAGATTTTCATAGGAAGTTAATTTTTTGGTTTTTAGGTGATTAAGTGTGTTCCATTTTAGTAAAGTAGATTTATTTAATGGTTTTGAGGGAGTAAAATTTGAATAAAGTTTTTTATAAAAAAAAATTTAAGGTGTTTGATAATTAAAAAAATGTAGTCATCATTGAAATAAAATCTAGTTAGAAGTGGACATTTATACTACTTTGAGTAAAGTTTGTAACATACCATATTTGCATGTGTAAGTTTACACTTCACTTTTTTTTAATTAATTAATGAATCCTTTAATTTCATATAAATGTTTAATATTGTTAGAATAATACTTAACTTCCTTAATTAGTAATAAACCATGAATGAAAAATTATAAAATCCATGTAATAGATTTCATTAAATCTTTTCTCTCCAACACTAATATGTTATAGAAGATATGTTTTAATCTTATATATGTATGAGATTGATTTTTTTATTGAAAATTTATACATTTCCATGTTGAACATGAAATTACACATCTCTTACTATCTAAACAATAAATCTTATAACTTCATTAACAAATTGAGATAATAACATTAATTCTAATGGAGAATTGAAATAAATAAATTCATTAAATATTAAGTATTAAGAAAATAAATTTAAAATACTTTATATGATTTGTTTTATTACTTTTAAATTATTTAATATTTATATGGATAGAAATAAAGAAAATGACTCTAACTACATTTTAGAAGAAAATACATTGGTTAATAATATAAGCTACATGGAGAATGTGGATTTATGAATATTTTGTTATTAAATATACATATATGGAAAATTTTAAGTATATTAATCATATACCACTTTAAAACTAAAAGAGTTAAAATCATTTTTTTATCAATGTCATCTATGTTGATGGTATGTTCTATATAATCAATTGATTAATTCTTATAATAATGATTGTAATTAATGCATATCTTCTCACATAATTCGTCGATTTTTTTTATATTTTCAATTCAATTGTCGTTATGTATTACAATATCAATATACATGGTATCCCAATAATAACATTGCCTATTAAAATTACTCACTTTTAATGTTTCGTCAAAATATTTCACCCAGTTTGATGTTGATGTCGTTGAAGGAGTAGCGGCAAAAAGAACTTTCATATTGTCCTTTCATTTCCTTCCCAATTCCAGTGCTCTTTCCACTCTCAAGTCTATGTTGTCATTATCTACCTCCTACCCCTTCTAACCTCACTTCACCACACCCATCTCTCTACCAATTGAAGTGTGAGATATGATAAAAATGATTTTTAATTGGTTGTTAATTGTGTATGTCAATGTGTAGGGAGTTATATAGAAGAGTGCTTCCTGCCCATTGCTTACCTCCTTCTACTCCAACATTTGATTTTGAAATTTATTTCTCCCAAATTTAATATGTATATCTTTTTATATTTATTTCTCCCAAATTTAATATGTATATCTTTTTATTTTAATTCTGAAAGTAGATATTATATTTATTTTTGTTTTATATTAATTAAATTTGTTTGTTTCATATATATACTAATTAAATTTGTTTATCTCATATATACTAATTAAGGTTACTCCTCTATATGATAACATTTATGTCATATTGGATTGTAGAACACCTATTCACATATAAAATACAAATATTTTTATAATGTTATGAAAAAAATCAAAGTTATCACACAGTTTTTGAAATAATATAAGAGTAAAATATTTACAAAATCTTGTATATATTTAGATTATGTCAATAGCCATTACATTGTATTATTTTACAAGCTTAAAAGGTTGGAAGCCAACATTAAATTCTTAGAGTTTAGAGGATGTTGTTCCTGAGTTTATACTTTAAGGCTCTAAAGTATACCGTCAATGCATCTGAAAAGGTAGACAAAATTAATGGGTAAAAAGACTGGCTTGATGGAAAGCGAGATCACAGTTGGTTCCTTAACTGTCTCTATCTAGTTTCCCATTGTTCTTGGATGCTAATATCCCTTTCAATTGCAACTCATGAACGTTCAAGTTCTACCCGTGTATTTGTTTTTTTTAAGATGGTATTGAATAGTTTTAACGCAATACTCGTCTGATCCGATAGACCGGGTTCTATATTAGGCTGTCTGGTAACTGGAACCGTCATGAAAGAAAAGGATTTTATTTTACTTTAAGTCAAAAAATCTTTTTTAAGGGTTGCAGATTTCTGGTTTGAATTAATAAAAATAAAACTTCCAAATTATGGATCAATAGTATAACAGAAATGAAGGCCTCTTCTAGTATCTGCGTCAAATTTAAAGAGACAATGCATGGAATGAAGAAAGAAAAGGAAACATGTATTTGTATAACAAAAAATGAGGCATCAATTTAAGAGGAATCTCATTTTATATTAATAGAAGAAAGGAGGACGATAACTTCGAAGAAGTATATGATTTCAGAGTTCTAAAACATTCATAGGTCTTATATCTGTTGACAACTGATATAGAGGAAAAACTGCAAACGGTTAAATAATCTAAATGTTTAATCACCACAATAGAAGTTACATCATGAAAGAATTTAATGAAGGTATGAAATAAAAGATGAAATGATAGAGAAACACATAACTCAGGCTTGACAAGATCCGAAATCTTCAATCTATATTGTATTAATTCTAGCAAAATGAAAATTTTCTCTTTACAATCTCCTCCAAAAAAAAGCCTCTTCTTTATACAAAACCACCAAGCTTAAGACAGTTGGTGATTTCCTAATTCCTAGTGACTAACTATTTGTTAAAAAAATAGATCCGAAACCGTTTGCATGATCTTCTCCATTTTTCCATTTTCTTGGAAGTAAAGCTCTTCCAAATAATACTTTTACTTTGTTGATGATTCTCCTTCTTTTGATTCATTACATTTAATGCATTTCTCCAGAAACTGTGTAAAATTTATGGGGGTTCTGGAAGGTCTCTTGCCTCGAATAAATAAACCTTTTTCTGAATCTTGGAAAGACGATCATCAACTCCTTTATCTGCAAACTTTATTGACTGTATTTTTAAGTTAGGCTCAACTAACAACCTGTCGAATAGGGTGACATCCATTTTTCTTAGTTGTGAAATTTCCATTTGGATTTCACTCATATTTTCCCTAAAATTTAATTATGTCTTTCAATATTGATTTGTCCTAGAAGTCCTGTACAATTTCCCTTTCTAATATTTAATGACTCTTTGTCTAAAAGAACAAAAACTTCTTCATAGTCATCTCTGATTTCTTTGACTATTCTTTTTCTTTAAGCTATGTTGGTTTCCCATAGCTTGAGCATGATGTCTCCTCTGATTTTCTATGTGGCTGATACTTTCGTAGTTTTGGATACCTCCTCACTTGTCAAATATATAATTTCCTTTTGGAGAGTAATCCTCACTGCTTTGGCTTCTTTTTCCCTTAGGATAATATTATCAAAGACATTATCTACTTCTTGAAAGTAATTCTGAACAATCTCTATCTTGGAAATTAATTTTTGTTGTCCAACTTCTATTTTTGAATGCACCTCCAATGACTAGGCTTGGAAAGCTTTTAGATCTATAATTTGATCTTCCATCAATATTAATCTAGCCTGTAATTGTTCTGCATGTTCCTTTTGCTGAATAATCTGTAGCTGACTTGCTTGTATTTTTTGGCTCATTTCGTCCAGGCTCGTCTTGAGTAATTGAACCTCTAACCTTTAGGCAACCCTTGTCTGCTCCAATCTTTTACTCATTTATTCTCTAATGTTCTCCTCAGCATTTTTAAACTGCTCTTGTAATTGTGCTATGATTTTATCACTCTTCTTTATCCTGGTTCTCATTTTTCCCACGGTAAAAAGGTTTGTTGTTTCCATGGCTCCCATGGAACCTGCTATATCTGTAGCGAAATCCTCTTCCTCCAATTTTTGTCTGTTTATCAAGACTTTATGTTTTTAAACCATATTCCCCTCCTTCGTATGCATCTCCTATTTCAGGACGACCTTCCTTTTTCTACTGAAGAAATAATCGGAAGGAGGAATCTTATCTATGGGAATGGAGGTAAGGTCATCAACAAATAGATCTCCTATTTGTGGGAGTCCAAAAGTGGACTGTAAGGGGTTTAAGGAAGCTATGCGACTCCCTAGCTCTGTAGATCCTTTCCCTCCTGCTACCTTAGGTGTATTGTCATCAACACTGGGTGATAAAGGGTGAGTAATCTTACCGGAATTGGGAGGTCTCCCTAACCTTTTCTCTGCTTCAGTCTTTTTGTTTTGTGGAGACCTCTTCGTATCCTTTAGGGCCTTTTTGGGATTTCCCTTCTTCTATGCTTCCTGCTCGAAACCCGGGGGAACACTTTATTACTCTTGGGGGAGGGTGATCTCTTCTCCTTGAAGTACTTGAGGCAGACCACTCCATCTATGCTTCTGGAAGGTCTGAAAGCTGGCTTGTAGGTCAAATGACAGTGCCTGTACTTGTTCTAACACTTCTTTATAGGACTTGGTCCCTTTTAACATGTCATCCCAAGGGGACTCCTCATGTTCGTATGCTTTCATATTGTAGTGTATCAAGTGTTTGTTCACTAGTTGATAAGGGTCATGCCTTTTGTACTCAATATTTAACAGTTTAACTTCTTCGAGTGCTTCTGCTTCCACTCTGGAATGTCCCAAATTTTGTAATGAAAATTTCCCGATGTTCACAGGGAAGATTGGTCAGGACTTCTTTTGAGCTGCCTTTAGCTCTATTCCGATACCACCTTTTACTATTTGGTGTGCTACTTCCCTACACACCAGTCTATCTAGGAGGAATTTCAGAAGCACGTGAGGGGGAATTGAACACCCATAAACCCTGATGTAGGAGAAGCTTTCTTCAATGAACCAGTTTTCTCTTGGCTTGAGGTTATTTGAAACTGCTTCAGAAATGCGAGGAGAGTCACAACCGAAAAACATTTTATGCATTGGTATCACCACGAAATGGCAAATTTCGTAAAACAAATTTTTTGCATTTTCTTCCCACAATTCAGAGTGATATTTGTGAATGGGTTCAAGGCAGGTTGTGTTCCAACTCCAATTCATCAAGGGGAATGGAGTCATAAAAAAAATTGCATCCATGTTGTATGCCGACATGTAAAAGGCCACGGGTTGACCTCGGGCTCTTGCAACTCTATAATCCGAAACCTCTTTGGCTATATTATCAGATAAAATCTTGTCCCAATTGAAACTATATCCTTCTGATGCTTCTTCTAAAGAGGGCACCCATTCTGCAGGGAAATGACATGGATTCTTTTTGCCGAAGAGTCTACACAACATCATGGATACATAAGCCATATACTCATTCAAAGAGGCTATGGCATAAATTTTGTGGGTATCGGCCCTAAATTTTGTGGACATCTCCACCAGCCTTTGATTAAATCAAGGTAAGTTTGGTCTACCTCAGTGCATTCCTTTCTCTGAAATTCAGCTATGAATTCAACATTGTAAATGAATTTAGGGTTGGGTGAGAGTTTGTACATAACCTGGATATGTTCAGGTCTGAAGGAGCCGATAATGGCCCCTTGATCATTTAAAATGCTTCTTGTTGGAATATCAACCTTGTCCAAAGCCCAACTGATCATGTCGTTGTACGCCATGAGCCGTGGACATGTTGCAACTTTGTGAAGTTCTGATTCTGCTATGTCCCAAAGGTGATTCTCGGAGTCGTTAGAGAATTTTTTTATCTCACAGTCCAGGTTTTCATAAATTTGTCTCCATGATTTAATTGAGTTGATAGCCTGTGGCATGGTGTCGGATATGACATCTCCCTCCGGGCTGGAAATCTCAGTTGTATCTTCACTCTTCTTGGGTCCCTTCTTTGGTGTCATGTCTTTTGTATTGGAACAAAAACCTATCACAACAGAGAGGTGTGAAAGCTTGGCTAGATGCGACTTACTTCTGATAGAAAGAGAAAAAATGAGTTTCAAAACATAGACCTTTAACTCATTTAACTCATTTAATTTTCTTTTATCTCATTTAATGGTGAAAGTACTGACGTGGCTGCCAAAAATTTAATACCTTTAAAGAAGAGAATATTTCTGAGATATGCATTGGTGTCACGGAAGACACCAACTATCCATTATTAATACGGTCGTATTTCGATGATTTTAAAATCAGAATTTGAAAAATCTCATTTGATGGAACTCATAAATGAAAATACCTAAGAAGTTTAAAAACTATTAAATGTATTTAAAACGAAATTAGCTCAAATTAACCTTGGTACTAAGTCAGGATTTCACGTTTCGGGGATCTCACTTACATGAGGTATATCGCTATCAAACCCCGAATCCCAAAATTGCGGTGGGAAAAGTTCTTAGGTATTAACCTTGGTACTGAGTCGGGATTTCACATTTCGGGGTTTCAGGGATCGCGCTTACATGAGGTATGTCACCACTAAACCTCGAATCCCAAAATTTTGATTGGATTAGTTTTTAATTAATTAGGATTAAGACCGACTTCCACTTCTTTCAAGAAATCAGGAAATGGGATTTCACGATTCAAAATGTATTGAAAACGTATTGTTCTGAGTGAACCCGAATCCTGAATAGTTAAAATATGGTTAATTTACTCCTTTATGGTTTTAATTTATCGCGATTAAAAGTACTTTTCAGAATGTGCGTCTAGACTTTAATAACACTTGATCTTTCTGTCTGTTATTATAACGAAGAAAAGAAATCATTTCGGGATTTCGGGACCAGTCTTTTTGGATTGTTAGTGAGGATTATACCTTATGAGAAATCGAATCCCGAAAGAAAAAGGTTTTAGTTTTAGAGGTAAAAAGTGTAAAAACTTAGTTTCAACAAAGGCTCCAATTGGGAATCTCGTCTCCTTGTGGGACGAGGAGAACGGGCAGACTTGGTGCCTTTTATTGGGTAAATGGGGTCAGTTGTTCCAGTCTGTAAGACATAGTTGTGAAAACCCTACTAGGAGGATAAATATTCCAACCTTAACTTCGGAAAACTTTCAAGACTAAAGCGTTCGACAATCTCGAAATAGGCTCACATAGATTTCCCTTTCTAAAACCGACCTCAGACTTGTGCAAGATAATCAAAACAAGATTAGTCATTCTACCATTTTTTATTTGATCGTATTCACATCAAGAGACTCTTAGAGTGTAATCTGGAATCCCATAATCTTAGAGTGTAATATGGATGAAAGGAGAAAATTACCAGGGCATCTTGCAATTCGTGCATAATAGACTTGTCTAGTATGTAGACATTGTTTCACTGCCAGCGGGCCTGTTCAGTACCCCGATGAAGTTATCAGATTTTCCACGTTGAATTTCCTTTCACCACTTCGTCATTTTTAGCATTTAAATGCTGAGATGAGGGCAATCATATAATGAATTTCCTTTCATCATCTCTTTAGATTAGATGGGGGCAATCGATAACGAATTTCATTTCACCATCTCTTTGGATTATATGGGGGCAATCGATAACGAATTTCCTTTCACCATCTCTTTATATACATTTTTGTTACGTAGTGGGGGAAATCAATAAGTATGTAACATACTCAGGGAAAATATACTACTTAAATTTTTTTTACAGCAAGGGTCTATCATGCTTTTTTAAATAGCTCTGGATCAATCTCCTTTGGGCCCTCAGACACTTTAACTTTATGGAGAATCCTGGAGAAAACTTGAAACCTTTTTTTTTTTTTTTAGTGCAAACGATCATTTTATTTCTTCTAGAGTGACTAAAAGGTTAGGATTAGCCTAGATAGACTTTCGGTTCAGCCAAATTTTAGGAGAACCATAGAATTTTATCTATTCTTACTTCGAAAGTCAATCTCAACTTTTCTGAAATTAAGATGAGACCTTTTTCCCCCTTTTTTTAGAGACTAAAGAGAAAAAGGTCAGGGTTGGGTGAAGAGTAAACTTGATAGTGATCAAAGGGAAAAGATGAGAGAATCTCAGACTACTTAAGAGTGCCAACGAGTAAAAATAAATTATTTAAATTTAATTTTTATTTTTTTTAAATTGGAAAATTCAAAATTTGTGTCTCATTCGTTTGTATCTCTTAGGAAATTTTTTAACTCAGGTTTCCAGTTCAGAGTTCATACCTTAGTAGTTTGCCGCATTTACAGCCAACAGAATGTTTACTTATTACCTTTTTGGTAAGCATTTATCTTGATTATCCATGCAGATTACCCCCTTAGTGTAGTTGATCTCTTGAGTCCATGACGTTGTTCCTACGAATAAAATGGCCTGATAATTGTCAGACGCTTACTGTGAACTGCTAGATTTGAGCTTTTTTGTATTTGCATTTTTTGAATTTTTTTTTTCTTGAATCTTCAAAAATAATGTAACTATAAGGGAAACGTGAAAACAAACTGGTATGTACAATGAAAAATGAATACAAATTACTGCATGTAGTGTTTAAGGTATCGCCCATTCACAGGGGCGCTTGGAATGTCTCCATTGAGATTTTCTAATGAAAAGGCATTTTCTCCTTTTGAGGCTGAGACTCTATAAGGGATAGACCAGATTGAATCGAACTTGATATGTTTTCCCGTGTCTTCTCTTCTGGATTTCCATTTTAGTACCAGATCTCCAAGGAGGAAATCTCTATCCTTAGCCTTCTGATCAAACAAAGCTTTCATCTTATCCTGATATCTCTGCAACTTTTCGTTTACTTCAATCCTATTTTGTTGAACTTCAACGAACTGGTTTTCTCTCCTGGTAATGTCATTAGGTTCTTCGTTTGAATCTTGCCAAATTTTCATTACAGGTAGAGAAAGATTGATTGGTAAAATAACATCGGTGTCATAAACCATCTGAAAAGGGGACATTTGAATCGCCCTTTTGGTACTTATCCTATTGGCCCATAGGGTGTATTTCAAATGAATATTCCACGTCTTCTTGTTGTTAGTCAATATTTGTTTTATCACAGTTGTCGGACTTTTGTTAGATGATTCAGCTAAATCGTTGCCCTGCGGATAATAAGCTATGGAGTGGCCTAATATGATGTTGAATTTTTGACAAAAGTTTATCATAGCCATCGATTTAAACTCTTGTGCATTGTCAATGACTATCTTTCGAGGACAACCGAATATGGATAAAATATTTTCCTCTAGAAAATTAATTACGACTGTGTCAGTTGCGTTTATCGTGGGAATAGATTCCACCCACTTAGTAAAATAGTCTGTTGTGGTTAGAATCCACCGGTGTTGAGCAATGGAATGTGGGTGAATCTCTCCAATTAAATCGAGACCCCACTGCTGAAAAGGGGCTTCGGCTTTAACTGGAATTAGAGGTAAAGCTGGGACTTTCTATTTACCTATAAACAACTGTCAGGGAACACAAGTTCAGACTTTGGATTTTACATCTATGAAAATTTTGGGCCAGTAATATCCAGTTCTTAGGATTTTATAAGCTTTGGCCTGCCAAGCGTGTTTTCCTCCACAGACTCCCTCATGGAACTCATCTATAACCTTTTTGGTTTTGGTCTTGACTAAGTAGCTCAGCAAGAAACCGAGGGGGTCCTTCCAAAATAATTTTCCGTCTACAATACAATATTTTATAGCATGTAGCTTCAGTGTCCTAGATTTAGATGGGGTTAGTTCACTAGGACATTGAAGAGTCAATAGGTAAGAAACAATATCGCGGTACCATCCTGAAGAATACAACTTGTCTTCTATGGCAACCGTAGATGTAGCGAAGCCAAGTTCATTTATCTCTAGAAAATCTTCATATTCTTGCAGTTGATCAATTCCAAGTGCCTGCAAGTTGGATTCGGCTAACAGCTTAGCTAGACCTTGTCCTTTAATGAGTTTTGTTGGTTTGACTTCAAGATCGAACTCCTGAATCTTGGCTAGCCATCTGCCTCTTCTCCCATCACTATCTGATTGAACTAGTATGTCTTTGACAGAGCTTGTAGGAACATAGGCTATGATATTTGAATGTAATATGTACTTTCTAAAGGCCTTGAGAGCCTTTACCATTGCGTAAGCTTGTTTTTCTAGTATATTATATTTCAACTCCACATCTCTCATACTTTTACTGAAAAACACAATGGGATGTTCAAAGCCTTCTTCGTTTTTCTGTAACAATACAGCTGCAATAGTGTGTTCGAAAGCGAAGGAAAAAAATAGAAATTCTTTTGTGTAATCAGGACTTGCCAAGACTGGTGCTTCACTGATAACTTTCTTGATTCGTTGAAAGGATGTTTTTTCTTCGCTTGTCCACTTCATCTAACTGTTCTTTTTTAACATATCTGTGATCAATTTCACAATTTCGATGAAGTTAGGGATGAATCTTCTCAAGAAATTTATTTTTCCTAAGAAAGATTGAATTTCTTTTACATTTCTAGGGATATTTATGGTATCTATTTCTTCAATTCTTTTGGGATCGATTTTGATTCCGTCTTTAGACACTAGATGAAATGAAATCTTACCTTCTTGCATAGCGAAATGAGATTTTTTGGGATTAAGGGATAAACCAAAATTTTGACATTTCTTGAAGGTTTGCTTCAGGTGTACTAAATGTTCTGCATCAGATTTTGAAAAAACAGTCAGATCATCGAGATAGATGACAACAAATTTATCTCTCTCACCAACGAAGGTGATGTCCATGGCTCGCTGGAAGGTTTCACCTGCATTCATCAAGTCGAAAGGCATTTTATCATACATGAAGGTACCCCAAGGAGTAGTGAAAGTCGTTTTTTTTTTATCATCTTGGTGTACTACGATCTGATTGTAACCTAAAAAACCATCAATCATTGACATTATGTTAGCTCCAACTACTTTCTCTAAGACATGATCCATCTTAGGGAATGGATAATTGTCTTTGAGTGATGATCGGTTCAGGTTTCTAAAATCAACACACAGTCTGATTTCACCATTTTTCTTTCTTACTGGGACTATATTGAATACCCACTCGGAATATCTTAGTGGGACGATGATTTTGGCATCTAAGAGTTTTTTGACTTCTTTTTCTATTACTCGTAGCAGAATAGGGTTTATTTGTCTGAGTTTATGTTTAAAAGGCTTGACACCGGATTTCAAAGGAATTTTATGTTTGATTATAGAAGTATCATAAGTTCTCAATTCGTCGTAAGACCAAGAAAAAACGTCTTTATACTTTCTAAGCAACTCAACATATTTACTTTTGTTTTCTGGAGATAGGTATTTGGAGAGTTTCACCAACCGAGGGATTTTTTTTGCACCTATGTCACAGTCCTCAACCTCTTCAGGTTGATGTTGTAAGGTGGATCTTAATGGGATATCGTCTTGATTAAATAACCTTTCCAAGGGAATCAGGCCCTTGGGGATCTGGTTATTGTTTAGAACAAGAATTCGATGATTGGCGATTTTATCATGGAATTCTTGGGGATCTTACCCTTCCTGCATGATCCAAACAGGATCATTCTGGTTTTCTTGGTCGGCATGCATTTCGGCAAACTCGTCTATCGATTCCAAAAATTTACGGAGTTGTTCATCATCCTCAAAAACTTGCCAGTGCTGTATGTTATTGGGTATGGAAGGTTGGTGTCTCATTTGTATATGGTATTTTAGTTTGAAAGCAGTGGGAGGTGTGAAGGTTGAGGATGCTTTGGCTAATGCATCGGCCTATTGGTTTTCAGTTCTTGGAATGTAGTGGACTTTGACAGAGGAGAAGAAATTTTCAATCAGATCCTAGACGAAATTCCTATAAGACCTCAGCCTAGGATGTTTGGCCTGGTACTGTCAGTTTACCTTCTTTACGATTAGTTCAACATCACCAAAGATTTCGAGGTTTTTTATTTTCATTCTCCTAGCAGCTTCCAACCATAATGCTAAGGATTCATACTCACATACATTATTGGTGTGGTCCACGTTCCACTGGAGTCTATAGGAAAAAGAGATTATGAATTGATTATCAGGGGCCACAAGGAGTGCTCCAGCTCCGGCTCCAAGGTAAGAGGAAGCATCGTCAAAAAACATCTTCCACACACCTGTGCTATATACTTTTTTTTTTCTATTTATTGTTTTTCCTTCTATACTACTTTCATCTATACCTAAAACAATATAATCATCAATAAATAAAATACAATTACCTAGATCATGGTCAGCAATATATACAAGGTGGTTATTCGGGTTGCATGGATCACTTATCGCGAATGCCAACCTGGTCTCTATGTACAGGCACGTGAACTGTCCTCCAAAAACTGGGATCATAGCATATGTCATGTCAAGTTGGAGGGATCCCCCAAGCTTGGCACCCCAGGATCTAGATAACAACATACCATACTTCGGAGGGACATCGACGACCACTACATCCATGAGAATTCTTTTCGCAGGTATTTGAGCCAGATTTACCACCAAGTCTTTAATCATGCCTATACACTTAAATTTCCTTGAATCGAAAGAATATAAATCTCCATAAGGCCTGGTGATTTTGAGATCCAATTTGTCCATAACGGCTTTAGGCATTACATTATGAGATGCTCTAGAATCGATCATACAGTTGTGGAGTAGTTGGTCGAACAAGGTTAACATGATGTATAAGGGGGCAACAGTGTCTTTGGTGCCTTCAAAATGAGGACCGAAAATTATATTTGGTTTGTCATCTTCTAAGTTAATGACATCAGCTTGGCTTTCATCTTTTGAAAAACTAATCATCTTGGCGATTTGTTTTCTGTAGATGGGTTTTTTTTCCATCTCGACAAGAGGTATGGGGATCTTGATTTTATTTATTTCATTTTCCAGATTGAAACTCCCCGCAATTTTGTCATTCTCTATGGTTTGAGCTTTGGTCCCCTTCTTATCATCTTTCCTTTGTGGTGAAGGTTTCGTTTCTATTGCAGGAACTTTCGCTTTCTGTGTTTTGACTGTGGGTTTTTCAGACACCTTAGTCTTGTTAGGTTGTGTGTCTGCTATGTTAGTTTTTTCAGTCTTCTTTTCAACATTTTTTGAAACTATCTCATCTGTCTCGCTCCTCGACAAGATATTTTTTGTTTGGGCGATTGCAACACTCATGTTTCTAGGCCTTAGATTGTAATTTTGTTGAAGCTCGACCATTATACCATCGAAAATACCCTATATACCATTGGCAATACCCTGGTAGGTCAAATCTTCATAAGTACTACTGTCTAGGTCATTTTCTAAGCTATTTTCTTTATTTAAGAATTTTTCATAATCTTGTCTCGATAAATAGGGTTGTGGCTCATCATCACCCAGATTGTTTATATTTTCCTCTAATTCCTCAAAATCTTCTAAATCTTCCTCTCCAATGAAGTTTTCACTCTTGAAGGGGGTTGGGATTTTCTAATCCTCGTTCTTAATCTGTATTTGAGGGACTTGAGGATTGGGAGTCCTTCTGAAATCCTTTTTGGGAAAATGGTCATTTTTTGTCTGATCTAATTCTATTTTCGAAATCTTATTAGACAGTTCTTTAATTATCCTAGCCATGTCGTCCATTTTGTCTCCCGAAGATCTTCCTGACCCTGAAGATCCTCCTTGTTCTCGGTATCTTCTGGCTTCTTTGTTCCCAGTTTTCGTTTTGGATTTTAGCTTTCCTGAAGCCATGATGTTTGATTCAATTTCTAGGGCATCGTCTTGCATCTTGGTGAAGTCTACTGATCTCCTCTCTCTTAATAGTAGGGCGAAATCAGGGTCGAAAAATCCAACGAAAGTTACTTTCGCTACAGGATGAGAAGGTTTGACCTTGATGGGAATATTATTATACAATTTATTAAATCTTTGGGTGAACTCGAGAACTGATTCTAAATGTTTCTTTCTAAGAGCCCCGAATTCGGTCAGATAATAGAGGTGATCTTTTCTTTCTCCCCATTGTCTGATGAAAGCACTTTCGAGTTCATCGTATGACCTTAAAGATCCCATAGCTAAACCTCGGAACCAGGTTCTAACCTGCCCTTCGAAATTTTGTACTAAGAGTCTAGAGTAGACATCTTCATGTTCAAGTCCTAGGATATCAACAAACTGGTCAAATAAATTGATGTGTTCTTGTGCGGTTAAATCACCTTCCCCTGTAAATTTTGGGAGATTTTTCATGTAATTTTTTGGAAGGTCATGTAGGGGAACTGGGAGGATAAGAGGGGCATATCTGGTAGCCACCTTAGCAAAAATTCCAAGGAGCGATACTTGGTAGCCTGTCGCTCCTCCTGCGGCACCACCTATAGCACCGCCTCCAGCCCTCGCACCTCCGTGCACATCCATTGATAGATTTGAGATTGAAACTTGGGTGGTAATTGAATGCGATAGAAAGGTTGTGGGGAACTGATCATCAAGGCACAAGAAACTAGAAAAAGAAGGCCCAAGATGAAAATAACTTGTTTCTCCAGGCGAGTAAGACGAATATATCAAAGAATTGATGGGGGTTAAATCATAATACATAGGACATTCGTCGAAGAATTTGGTAGTAGGAGTGTGGACTTCGAGGAAAGGGCACGTATAATTTGAAAGGGGAAGAGAGATAGATCTCTCAAGTATTCCTCTGACGTTCGACCGTGTAGAATTAGTTCGACAAATAGTATGTGTTGGCAAAATGATTTGTTTAAGAAATCTTCTTGATTTTAAAATCTTTTCTGGATCAGATACTGGCGAGATCTACTTGTCATCCGAGTTCTTTCTAGTGTTATTTTGGCTGAAATCTAGTTTACCTATCATGGATTCGCTAAGTGAAGGATAAAAGTAGACTTAGAAGGTTTTTCGATCTTTGTTCACTATCAAAGAAAGAAAAAGTCAATGTCATTCTTCCCAGGGAAAAGATTCGTTTCTTTGTTCCCCGGCAATGGCGCCAAAAAGATGGTGTTCCTGAGTTTATACTTTAAGGATCTAAAGTATACCATCAAGGCATCCGAAAAGGTAGATAAAATTAATGGGTAAAAAAACTGGCTTGATGGAAAGGGAGATCACAGTTGGTTCCTTAACTGTCTCTATCTAGCTTCCCATTGTTCTTGGATGCTAATATCCCTTTCAATTGCAGCCCATGAAAGTTCAAGTTCTACCCGTGTATTTGTTGTTTGTAAGATGGTATTGAATAGGTTTAACACAATGCTCATCTGATCCGATAGACTGGGTTCTATATTAGGTTGTCTTGTAACTGGAACCGTCATGAAAGCAAAGGATTTTCTTTCACTCTAAGTAAAAAATTCTTGTTTAAGGGTTGCAGATTTCTAGTTTGAATTAATAAAAATAAAACTTCCAAATTATGGATCAATAGTATAACAGAAATGAAGGCCTTTTCTAGTATCTGAGTCAAATTTAAAGAGACAGTGCATGGAATGAAGAAAGAAAAGGAAACATGTATTTGTATGACAAAAAATGAGGCATCAATTTAAGAGGAATCTCATTTTATATTAATAGAAGAAAGGAGGATGATAACTTCGAAGAAGTATATGATTTTAGAGTTCTAAAACGTTCATAGGTCTTATATCTGCTAACAATTGATACAAAGGAAAAACTGCAAACGGTTAAATAATTTGAATGTTTAATCACCACAATAGAAGTTACATCATGAAAGAATTTAACGAAGGTATGAAATAAAAGATGAAATGATAGAGAAACACATAACTCGGGCTTGACAAGATCTGGAATCTTCAATCTATATTGTATTAATTCTGGCAAAATGAAAATTTTCTCTTTACAATCTCCTCCAGAAAAAAGCCTCTTCTTAGTCTTGAAAAATTACATTTATACAAAACCACCAATCTTAAGATGATTGGTGATTTCCTAATTCCTAGTGACTAACTATTTGTTAAAAAATAGATCCGAAACCGTTTGCATGATCTTCTCCATTTTTCCATTTTCTTGGAAGTAAATCTCTTCCAAATAATAATTTTACTTTGTTGATGATTCTCCTTCTTTTGATTCAATACATTTAATTCATTTCTCCAGAAACTGTGTAAAATTTTTGGGGGGTTCTGGAAGGTCTCTTGCCTCGAACAGATAAACCTTTCTCTGAATCTTGGAAAGACGATCATCAACTCCTTTATCTGCAAACTTTATTGACTGCAGTTTTAAGTTAGGCTCAACTAACAACCTGTCGAATAGGGTGACATCCATTTTTCTTAGTTGTGAAATTTCCATTTGGATTTCACTCAAATTTTCCCTAAAATTTAATTGATGTCATTCAATATTGATCTGTCCCAGAAGTCCTGTACAATTGCCCTTTCCAATATTTAACGACTCTTTGTCTAAAAGATCAAAAACTTCTTCATAGTCATCTATGATTTCTTTGACTATTCTTTTGTTTTTAGTTATGTTGGTTTCCCATAGCTTGAGCATGATGTCGCCTCTGATTTGCTCCATGGTTGATACTTTCATAGTTTTGGATACCTCCTCACTTGCCGAATATATAATTTCCTTTTGGAGAGTAATCCTCACTGCTTTGGCTTCTTTTTCCCTTAGGATAATATTATCAAAGGCATTATCTACTTCTTGAAAGTAATTTTGAACAATCTCTATCTTGGAAATTAATTTATGTTGTCTAGCTTCTATTTTTGAATGCACCTCCAATGACTGGGCCTTGAAATCTTTCAGATCTATAATTTGATCTTCCATTAATATTAATCTAGCCTGTAATTGTTCTGCATGCTCCTTTTGCTAAGTAATCTGTAGTTGACTTGCTTGTATTTTCTAGCTCATTTCGTCCAAGCTCGTCTTGAGTAATTGAACCTCTAACCTTTCGGCGACCCTTGTCTGCTCCAAGATTTTACTCATTTCTTCTCTACTGTTCTCCTCAACATTTTTTAACTGCTCTTGTAATTGTGATATGATTCTATCACTCTTCTTTATCCTGGTTCTCATTTTTCCCATGGTAAAAAAGTTTGTTGTTTCCATGGCTCCCATGGAACCTGCTATCTCTGTAGCGAAATCCTCTTCCTCCAAATTTTGTCTGTCTATCAAGACTTTATGTTTTTTAACCATATTCCCCTCCTTCTTATGCATCTCCTGTTTCAGGACGACCTTCCTTTTTCTACTAAAGAAATAATCGAAAGGAGGAATCTCATCTATGGGAATGGAGATAAGGTCATCGACAAATAAATATCCTGTTTGTGGGAGTCCAAAAGTGGACTGTAAGGGGGTTAAGGAAGCTATGGGGCTCCCTAGATCTGTATATCCTTTCCCTCCTACTGCCTTAGGCGTATTTTCATCAACACCGGGTGATAAAGGGGAAGTAATATTACTAGACTTGGGAGGTCTCCCTAACCTTTTCTCTGCTTCGGTCTTTTTGTTTTGTGGAGGCCTCTCCGTATCCTTTAGGGTTGGGATTTCCCTTCTTCCGTGCTTCCTGCTCGAAACCCAGGGGAACACTTTCTTGATCCTGGGGGAGGGTGATCTCTTCTCCTTGAAGTACTTGAGGCAGACCACTCCATCTATGCTTCTGGAAGGTCCAAAAGCTAGCTTGTAGGTCAAACTACAGTGTCTGTACTCATTCTAACACTTCTTTATAGGACTTGGTCCCTTTGAACATGTCGTCCCAAGGGGACTCCTCATGTTCATATGCTTTCATATTGCAGTGTATCAAGTGTTTGTTCACTAGTTGACAAGGGTCATGCCTTTTGTACTCAATATTTAACAATTTAACTTCTTCGAGTGCTTCTGCTTCCACTCTGGAATGTCCCAAATTTTGTAATGAAAATTTCTCGATGTGCACAGGGAAGATTGGCCAGGACTTCTTTTGAGATGCCTTTTGTTGAAATAATGTAACTGCAAAGAGTATTCTTATTATTATTGTTATTTTATTCATAGGATTAATCCGCATTGTGTATTAATCATGTCGGTAATTGTATTAGGACCAAATCCCCTTTTGTGGATTGGTCAATGGACAATTATAATAGGCAGAATAAGAAGTCGGCCCCAGTAGTTAATAAGAAGACCCAGAAATATAATAAAGGTGGGTTTACCCACCCAGATTAAGAAGTTGGCCCTGCCAGTAAAGAGACACTTTACACATTCAAGAGCTTGTATAAATAAAGGAGGCTAGTGCCTCATTTGAAAACAACTAACTTGCTCAGTTTGAGAGATAAGTTCTGATCTGTTACCAGCAAAGGAGAGAGGGAGAAGAGTGGCACATCTTTTGGAGAGGACTATTTGTATTGGTTTGAGAAATATCTTGACATTGTATTGGCAATTTATGATAAGGAAGTTTTTGTTGGGTTTTCTTCCCCTAGAGGGTTTCCCGGGATAAATGTTGTGTTTCTTGTGAATGTGTATTTCTCAATGATCTTGTTCTTATGTTGCTATTATCTATTGAAATGCAAAGAAATATAATAATGGAATAAACATTAACATGGTATCAGTGCCAACCTGAAGGAAGCATATTTCACAAGAGAAAAATGTCACTGTTGTAGTACCTGCAAAATAGGGTTTTTCAAAAGTGAAGCTTTTTAGCTCCAAAACCACCTAGAAAGTTGCGCCCTCCCCCAAGGATCATTTTGGCACTTAGATCGCACCTTTTTAGTGGTTAGATCTCCTAGAAATTGAAACCCTAGTTTCACAAAGTACTAGAAAACCAGAGTACCAGAAGTACCAGAAGTACCAGAGTACCAAAAGTACCAGAAAACAAGAAGCACCAGTCCATAAATTCGTAGATCAAGTTTGAGGGGGTAAAAGTTGGATTTTTGAAATTTCGGCTGCACCAGCTAACTTGCCTCAGCTCAGCGCATCTATACCCTGGATCAAAATTTCAAAATTTGAAGTTTTAAAAATTAGGGTTTCCTCATAAAACCCTAAGCTGTAGTTGCAGTTGCAGTTTCAGAACCAGTTGCAGTTGCAGCCATAAGACCAGTTGCAACCACCCTTGAAGTTTTCTTAAAAGTTGGTAATGATTACTGCTGCTACCAGATGGAGCCACTACCTACAAATGTCATCAGAGGTATGTACTCACATATGTTTAATGGTTAAACCCTAAAGAATATTTGCAGGAGAAGGGATCTCTTGCCATAGATCCAGAAGGATCTCAAGATCTAACACACTCAGAGGAATGATGCAACCCATGTGTTATTATTCTAATATGCATCTATTTGTTATGAAATTATCTTGATCGGTGTTGCATGTTGAAGTTATGATCAAATTATTAGAAGAATTAAAAGTTGATCATAGAGCTTATCCTCTAACCTAACCTTTTGTCAAGATAACGTATTGTCTTAGTACAACAGATAGGTTGAAGAAAGCACTCGTCACTTGAGTGAAGGAGACCTGGAAGAAAATCAAGCACTCACTCTTGAGGACAAGGCTCCAGGTTTGATTAATCAAGATTCAAAGGTACACA
>JZKD02S1510741.1:0-11202 GCA_000966675.3 Picea glauca | reverse complement strand
TCCCAGGATAAATGTTGTGTCTCTTGTGAATGTGTATTTCTCAGTGATCTTGTTCTTATGTTGCTCTTATCTATTGAAATGCAAATAACTATAATAATGGCATAAACATTAACACCTTTAGCTCTATTCTAATACTGCCTTTTACTATTTGTTGTGCTACTTCCCTACACACTAGTCTATCTCGAAGGAATTTTGGAAGCGCGTGAGGGGGAATTGAACACCCATAAACCCTGATGTAGGAGAATCTTTCTTCAATGAACCAGTCTGCTCTTGACTTGAGGTTATTTGAAACTTCTTTAGAAATGCGAGGAGGGTCACAACCGAAATTTTTTTATGCATTGGTATCACCACGAAATGGAAAATTTCGTAAAACAAATTTTTTGCATTTTCTTCCCACAACTCAGAGTGATATTCGTGAATGGGTTCAAGGCAGGTTGTGTTCCAACCCAATTCATCAGGGGGAATGGAGTCATAAAACAAATTTCATCCATGATGTATGCCGACATGTAAAAGGCCATTGGTTGACCTCGGGCTCTTGCAGCTCTGTAATCTGAAACCTCTTTGGCTATATTATCAGAAAAAATCTTGTCCCAATTGAAACTATATCCTTCTGATGCTTCTTCTAAAAAGGGCACCCATTCTGCTGGGAAATGACAGGGATTCTTTTTGTCGAAGAGTCTGCACAACATCATGGCTACATAAACCATATACTCATTCAAAGAGTCCATGGCAAAAATTTTGTGGGTATCGGCCCTAAATTTTGATGGACATCTCCACCAGCCTTTGATTAAATCAGGTTAAGTTTGGTCTGCCTCAGTGCATTCCTTTCTCTGAAATTTAGCTATGAATTCGGCATTGTAAATGAATTTAGGGTTGGGTGAGATTTTGTACATAACCTGGATATGTTCAGGTCTGAATGAGTCGATAATGGCCCCTTGATAATTTAAAATGCTTCTTGTTGGAATATCAACCTTGTCCAAAGCCCAATTGATCATGTTGTTGTACGCCATGAACCATGGGCGTGTTGCAACTTTGTGAAGTTCTGATTCTGCTATGTCCCGAAGGTGATTCTCGGAGTCGTCAGGGAATTTTTTTATCTCACGGTCCAGGTTTTCATTAATTTGTCTCCATGGTTTAATCGAGTCAATATCATGTGGCGTGGTGTCGGATATGACATCTCCCTCCGGGCTGGAAATCTCAGCTATATCTTCACTCTTGTTGGGTCCCTTCTTTGGTTCCATGTCTTTTGTATTGGAACGAAAACCTATCATAGCAGAGAGGTGTGAAAGCTCGACTAGATGCGACTTACTTCTGATAGAAAGAGCAAAAATGAGTTTCAAAACATAGACCTTTAACTCATTTAACTCATTTAATTTTATTTTATCTTATTTAATGGTGGAAGTATTGACGCGGCTGCCCAAAATTTAATACCTTTAAAGCAGAGAATATTTCTGAGATATGCATTGGTGTCACGGAAAACACTAGCTATCCATTATTAATATGGTCGTATTTCGGCGATTTTAAAATCAGAATTTGAAAAATCTCATTTGATGGAACTCATAAATGAAAATACCTAAGAAGTTTTAAAACTATTAAATGTATTTAAAATGAAATTAGCTCAAATTAACCTTGGTATTGAGTCGATATTTCGCGTTTTGAGGTTTCGGGGATCTCACTTACATGAGGTATATCGCTATCAAACCCCAAATCCCAAAATCGCGGTGGAAAAAGTTCTTAGGTATTAACCTTGGTACTGAGTCGGGATTTCACGTTTTGGGGTTTCAGGGATCGCACTTACATGAGGTATGTCACCACTAAACCCCGAATCCCGAAATCGTGATGGGATTAGTTTTTAATTAATTAGGATTAAGACTGACTTCCACTTCTTTCGAGAAATCGAGAAATGGGATTTCGCGATTCAAAATGTATTGAAAACGTATTGTTCTGAGTGAACCTGAATCCTGAAAAGTTAAAAGATGGTTAATTAACTCCTTTAGTGTTTTAATTTATCGCGATTAAAAGTACTTTTCAGAACGCACGTCTAGAATTTAATAACACTTGATCTTTCTATCTTTTATTATAACGAAGAAAAGAAATCATTTCGGGATTTCGGGACTGGTCTTTTTGGACTGGTAGCGAGGATTATACCTTATGAGAAACCGAATCCCGATAGAAAAAGGTTTTAGTTTTAGAGGTAAAAAGTGTATAGCAGAGGACATATGGGAGTGTATAGCAACCAATAGACATTTCAAGTATATTCCATCCAATGACTCTTCTCTATATAATAAAGTTGCACAAGACAACTATCTACTTATTTTGATTTTTTTATTGGTTTTAATAGTTATTTTTTATTTTAAATTTCTATTTTCTCAATATGTTCTATTATGATTGTTGTTTCTCCATAGTATTGGATTTAAACATGGAGGATGTTATTTTTTTATTGATAAAGGATCTAGCAATCATCTTAGTTTTTTTGAAAAATTGATTGTTTAGATGGGAGTCTTCTTTCGCTCGTAAAAGGGTTACTAGTATTACTTTGTTTGAAGTGTTAAAACCTTGAAATCCCTTGAGAGCATATATTAGAACTTTGTAAACACTCTTCTTTTATTTTGGGTATTTCTTCAAATGATAGATTGCTTTCTTTTATTATAACTTTCGTGGAAACATCATGGTATATAACGATGGATATGCAGTTGAAATCATGGTATATAACGATGGATATGCAGTTGAAATCATGGTATATAACGATGGATATGCAGTTGAAATCATGGTATATAACGATGGATATGCAGTTGAGTGCATATTAATCCATTAGTCAACCAAAAATATATGAGGTTTTCATAAGTTGAAACATTGCAAACAATTTTTTTGGATTTTTTAAAATTCTTATAAAACATTTTTTTAAGATCTTATTGGTTAATAAAATGAACTCATTATTGCATAGATGGAAACATGTCATAAATGAAAATCTGGGTGGAGGGGTTATTGCAAGTTGCAGTCAATATTCCAGAGCATTGCAGTCGAGGATGGTTCACTACAGTCGAGTCGGGGTGTAGTAGAGGATGGTTCACTACAGTCGAGGTGTTTCGATGGCATAAACACTTACAGTTCTGTGAACCTTTCAATATGGAACAAACACTTACAGTTGTGTGAACCTTGCAAATGCACCTTGTTCCTGTAGAGCGTCATGAAGCTATCTTCCATGCATCCTCCGACCTCTCATTTTTTTTCTGCATGTGAGCCACTTGTTGCTACAACATATATGGCATTTGTACTATTATTTCTCCATCGCTTCTTTGGGTCCATCTTCACACTTCACAAAAATGAAGAATATCTGCATGCAGGACTCGTGCAGGAGATCCGAGGTTTGAATCACGCAAAAGAATACGAAATACTTGCTACGATGGTGGAACCCACCAAGGATTGATCCCTGGAGCTGAAGTGCGGGGTGCATTGTGGCCATGGTAAGATGATAAAGGGAAAGGAAAGTGTTAGCGAGTCTCTTTACGCTCGTAAATTCGTAGGTTATTCAGTCAAATTCTCACTTGACACTCTTGCACCCGATTTTTTTCTCATCATGGACATGGGAAGTGATCTAGTGTGGGTGTCCTGCACCATAAATTACACTTTCATCAATTTCCCTGAAGACAATGTCTCCAATGGACTTTTCCTTTCGAGGATGTCATCTTCTCTTCACCTTGTAACCTCTGTTGATCCAAACTGTGAAACCCTTTATGGAAACAACACATAGCTCATGTTTCAGAGTTGCGAAGGAATCCTCAAAATGATCCAGGCAGATATTGGTGGCCACCCACCTATTCCAACTGACTCCTCTTGACAGTTTTTAGTTCAGCACGTTCTTATGTACTTCTATGTAATTGTGGATTCTACACCTTTGGGGTTGTCTGAAGCCCTACACATATTCCAAGTGGACACTGGTGGCTGCCCACTTAATCCAACTGGATTATTTTGGATTTTTTCATGTCAACACATCATTTTGTACTTCCAGGGCCGTTTTGGGGCCCTAAATAGTGTTTTTTTGGCTTTCCACAATGAAATTGTAGACGAAGTTAGAGTTTGATGGAATAATGTGTATTTCTCAAAAATACCTTTCCAATGGGATATCACGCACCTAAAATGGAGGTCGTATGGAAAAGTTATGACCCTCAGAAGTTGAGGTACCAACTTACCCATAGGGGCCCACATAAATTTTGGTGTTTCATATCCTAGGGTTAGGTTTTTGGATGTCTAGGGTTTTGGCATTCATGAGTAATGTTAAAAAGGCATTTGAAACCTCATTTTGATCATTATGCTCAAACATATGAGCGTAGAAGCCACATCTTTTCTCAGAGATAGCTACCACCATTCGAGAAAGTTGTTTTCAGTTTTGTAGTTTTATAGTTTCAGCCTATTTCATTTATTCAATAGAAGGTATTGTTCATTGGATATATGTTGTTGTTCTTTGTATCTCTATGTTATTTTATTCAGTTTGTTATTCAGTCTGTTCCGCTCATAAATCCAAATCAGTGGTATCCGAGCGGTTTTCTCTTCATTTATTTTTGTTCGTGCATGTCCTCGACAAGATCTGGGTACAAGAAGTTGGGACTCAAACCAGTCAAGCCTTTGCAAGATTGGTCACGTCAAGCCCAGAAAAAACCCATGGGGGATGAATATAAATATGATGGAACACGAGATCCTTTTAAAATGTTGCTCGAGGAAGCCCCTGCATGACAAAGGAACGAAATGATAGACAACTTTGCACATATCCTTCGGCGGATGCCCACAAGAGAATCATCTTCATCAAGAAGCCATGCAACCCACTTCAAGGCATAGGTAATTTTTTATATTTCATTATTTGAAGGACTGATAGATGCAGATGTTGTAGATAAATGGTTGAATCTTCTCAAAGGGTATTTTTCGGTACACAATTCTTTCGATAGGGAAAATATTACTTTTGCACTCCTCAAGGTCGTCCCCCATGTTAAGGATTGGTGGGATACTTAATCTAAGAAAAGGGCCATAGAGGAATATGCAATCTTTGTGGTCTCCCCCACATGGGATTCGATTCTGACTCTAAATCGAATCCAGAAAGAGGGAAGTAGATTATCAATGTTGAATCCAGTGCCACTATCGCTACCACCAAACTCCATCCAAGCGAACCATAAGAACCAAAGGAAGGGGGATGCCTCTTTCACTCACAGATGTGGGTAAAGGGGGCTCTGCTTCATTTCATTGTTGATAGAGGCAATCAGAAGAACCTAATCTTAGCATAGGTTGTCAAGCGGTTAGACCTACCGGTGACACTGTACTTGTATCCCTACACCAACAACTAGCTTTGCCAAGGAAGAGATCTTCGTGTCAACCAACAATGTCATCTTCCCTAGGGCATCAAGCCTTTCAAAGACGAGGTATTGTGCGATATTTCTCCCCTTGAACTTTGTGATGTTATTTTAGGACAACCATATTTGTTGAAGCGACATGTTTTGTATGAGTCTAGACCCCATAGTGTTATTATTACTTTGGGTAGACAATTGTACAGGATACCAGAGGTAGTGCCACCTACTGTTATTTCTTTAATATCTGCTAAGAAATGAAGTAAGGTCATTTCACAAACTGGGAAGTTCCTCTTATTTGTGATCCATGCTCATAGTAAGAAGAAGGTCGCTGAAACAGTCGTGGCCTCTACACAGATCCTCTCTTTGCAGAAAAAGAAAGAGGACGAGATCGTGGAAGAGTACAGACACATCTTGTCCTCACCCACCGGGGTACAGAAACACTGCCAAGTAAAGAATCCAATTGATCTCACCCTCGATGCACCTCTACCTAATGGACCAGTCTATTGTCGCTCACTGATGGAAAATGAAGAAATCAAGCATCAGATCCAAGAGTTACTTCAAAAGGGGCACATTAGACCCAACTCCTCCCCTTGCAAGAGCCCAATTGTACTGGTAGAGAAGAAAGACGAGACCTAGAGGATCTTCATTGATTACAAAGCATTAAAAAAAATCACATTCATGAACTGATACCCAATTCCCAGAATTGATGACCTTCTTGACCAACTTAAGGGGGAAAAGTTCTTTAGCAAGATTGACCTAAAGTCTGGCTACCACCAGGTTCCCATAGAACCGACTGATGTATGGAAGACAACTTTCAAATCTAAAGAAGGTATCTTCTAATGGATGGTCATGCCCTTTGTCTTAACGAATGCACCAACCACTTTCATGAGGTTGATGGATGATGTATTGAGACCCTTCACCAACTATGTTGTGGTGGTATATTTGGATGACATCCTCATCTTCAACAGAACTTGGGAGGAGCACATGCAACATATTTAGCAGGTTTGAGCACTCTGCGACAACAGAAGCTATATGCCAACTTGGAAAAATTCTCCTTTGGCATGAACATGGTCCAATACTTGGGCTACATTGTTGATGAGCATGGGGTACATGTTTATCCAACTAAGATCCAAGTTATATGTGACTGGCCAGCCCCAACCACGCTAATCGAGCTTCGAAGCTTCTTGGGACTGGCCAAATTCTACCGACGGTTCGTGTTGGGATTCTCCCATATTGCATGGGCCCTCAACCAAGTGACCAAGGGTGGTGGCAGGGAAAATTTCACATAGGGGAAGGAACAACAATGAGGATTTGATGATCTGAAGCATCGCTTGTGCTCAACTCCAATACTCTCCTTACCTGATATGAAAAAACCGTTCGAGATTGAGACTGATGCATCTGACTATGTTGTAGGTATAGTTCCCACTCAGCATGGTCATCCGGTGGCATACCATAGTGAGACACTCTCAGATACTGTCCGAAAATACCTGACCTATGACAAGGAAATGTATTCCATTGTACAATCTTGTCATCAATGGAAACATTACATTCTGGGGAAGGAGACAATCATACACACTAATCACAAGCCTCTGCAGTTCATACAGACAAAGGGGAAGTTGCAGAATGACCTCCATAAGAAGTGGTCCACCTACCGGTAGCAGTTCCATCTCAACATCAAGTATAAGACAATGAGCACAAATCGTGTCACTGACTTCCTTGGTCGACCTCCCGTGGCTTCACTCACCACCGTGCTCCATTCCTATGGACATTAGGCGTCTGAGTGGCCCCAACTTTATCAGCAATATCCAGACTTCGCCACCACCTATCATTTCTTTGGTACATGCACGAATGTCACCAATTTTCACATACAAGACATATTGTTATGCCATATGGTCCATCTCTGTGTTCCTGCAATCGAGCGTGAAAATATGATTTGGGAGGCTCAATATAGTCGGATGGCAGGACATTTTGGCGTGGAGAAAACTGTGGCCATTCTACAGAGACATTTTTATTGGACAAAACTTCGACAAGACGTCAGCAAGTATATCATATATTTCACTACATGTGTTATTGCCAAGCCAACCACCAATAATCAAGGTTTATACACCCCTCTTCCTACTCCTGAGAAGCCTTGGGAATCCATCTCGATGGATTACATGTCTGGCCTTCCGTCCACCAATCAAATCAATGATTGTGTATTTGTGGTAGTTGATCAGTTTTCAAAGATGGCCATCCTCACAGCGTGCAAGAGGAGCATCCCAACGACAGATACTGCCAAGCTCTTTTTCGAACGAGTGTGGGTTCATTTTGGGATACCACAGACCATCATCTCCAATTGGGACAACAAGATCCTCAACACATTTTGGTCAAGTATTTGGTCATTGTTGGACACCAAGCTCACTAAATCCACTACTTTCCACCCCCAAACCGACGACCAAACAAAGGTCGTCAATCGAATGACTGTGCACATCCTGCGCATGTACAACTCTAGTACATGGGATGAGAGTCTTCCTTGTGTTCAACACAGTTACAACATGGCTCTCCATAGCTCCACTAGCCATAGCCCATTTCAGGTGGGGCAAGGATTCCAACCCTTGGGTCCCATTGATGTTGCACTACTTCTTGCAACCACACAAAAAGAGTATTCCCATGTTCAGACTGAGACTAACAAAGCCACCGGATTCATTGAGTGGATTCAACACATCCACCAACATGTCCATGAGATTTTTCAGAAAACCAATGCTAAGTACAAGCAACACCATGATCAACACATGGTACCGCACCAGTTTCAAGTGGGAGACAAGGTCTGGTTACATTGAAAGAAAGATTGCTTACAGGGCCCCATCGGAAGCTCCACCCACTTCTCTATGGGCCTTACACTTTCACCAAGGCTATGGGTAGCAATGATTTGGAGCTCAAAACTCCACCCTTCCTTGGTTGGCACCCAATGTTAAATGTGGGCCTCCTTCAACCATGTTTTCCACCATTATTGGACACCTCAAAGATCACAGAACAACTGACACCAACATATCTCAACCTTGACTTTATGGAACAAGCATCCACTGATCAGATTGTGGACACATAGATCAAGGGCACTCGCTAGCAGAGGATCCATCTTTATCAGGTTCTCAAGGAAGGACAACTCCTACACCAAGGCAAGTGGCTTACCCGGGGCCAAATTCAATTGAAGTTTCCTCACGTGATGGGGGAACTCAATGCAATGGATATCATTTATTCTTAAGGGAGAGGACTAATCCAGGTGGATATTGGTAGCCACCCACCTATTCCAATTGACTCCTCTTGACAGTTTTTAGTTCAACACGTTCTTTTGTATTTTTTTGTAATTGTGGATTCTACACTTCTGGGGATGTCTAAAGCCCTACACATCTTCTAGGTGTAGATTGGTGGCCGCCCACGTAATCCAACTGGATTATTTTGGATGTTTTCATGTCAACACATCTTTCTGTACTTCCAGGGCCATTTTAGGGCCCTAAACAATGTTTTTTTGGCTTGCCACAATCAAACTGTAGACGGAGTCAAAGTTTGACAACATAATGTTTATTTCTCGAAAAGTCCTTTCCAACGAGCTATCACGCGCCTAAAATGGAGGTCATATGCAAAATTTACGACCCCAGGAAGTTGAGGTACCAACTTACCCATAGGGGCCCACATAACTTTTGGTGTTTCATCTCTTAGGCTTAGTTTTTTAGATGTCTAGGGTTTTGGAATTCACAAGTAATGTTAAAAAGGCCTCTGGAGCCTCATTGTAATCATTGTGCTCAGATGGATGCGCGTAGCCGCCACATCTCTTCTCAGAGATAACTACCACCATTCGAGCAAGTTCTGCAGTTTTATAGTTTCATCCTATTTCATTTATTCAATAGAAGATATTGTTCATTGAATACCTGTTGTTGTTCTATGTATCTCTATGTTATTGTATTCATTTTGTTATTCAGTTCGTTCCGCTCATAAATCCGGATCACAAAAATTGCTTTGAGACTTTCCCACCCTATGTGATTCAATATGGAAAGGGAAGCACTGCAGAGCTTCTCGTGACAGAGACTTTGAATTTACTGTTGGAAAACGGAGAAAGGGAATGAACAATAACCAATTTCTCAGTAGGATGTTCAATAGTTTCATCCCAACAACCTTCTGGTATTGTAAGATTTGGTAGAAGAGCTTTGTCTCTGCCCTCCCAGCTAAGTGAATACATTGGCAAAGATAGAATTGTGTATTTCCTTCAAATCCATCAATTTGACAAAGAAAACAAGAAAATCCTCATGGTTCTTAGTGACAAGGCATTCCCCAATAATATCCTTTGAATTACACGCCTTTTATAACCAATCCTAGAGCACCTTTTTTTTTCTCAATATGGAGTATACTATTACATTGGTCTCAAGGGGGTTAGTATTGGGGGAGAACGTTTGAAGACATTTCCTTCCAAGTTGTGGAGATTTGACACCAAAGGCAATGGAGGAAACATAATAGATTCTGGCACTACTTTCACAGTCTTTAGCGATGAAATATTCAAGCATATTGCAACTGGGTTTTCTTCTCATATTGGATACAAAAGAGATGGTGATGTTGAAAATAAGAATGGCATGGGACTTTTTTATGATGTGTTTAGTCTCGAGAATATTGTGTTGCATGAGTTTGCATTCCATTTCAAGGGTGGCTCAGACATGGTACTCCTTGTTGCCAACTATTTCAGTTATTTTAGCAGTTTTGATTCAATCTGCTTGATAATGATTAGCAACATAGGTCTTTTGGAGGTTGATAGTGGGCCTGTTGTAATACTAGGGAACGATCAACAACAAGATTTCTATTTATTGTATGTTTTCTACATGTGAGACACTTGTTGCTACAACATATCTGGTATATGTACTATTCTTTCTCCATCGCTTCTTTGGGTCCAACTCCCTGCTCATCGTTGTTAGTATTAGAAGTCCCTCATGGTTGTTAGTATCCAAAGTCCTTATTTTCGAACATCGCTTCTTTGGGTGCAACTTATCCAAAATATTTTTTCCTTATTATCTTATGCCTTTACACTTATGACTAATTGTTGGAATTTTTAGCTCTGGAGCCTTTCTTAAACGCTTTTGCTTCTCAATTCGTTCTTGGACAACATATCCCTTTCACTCTATGTTTATCTCTTGCCCCACTTGTACATAGCCAATTGGAAAGGGTGCGCCGATTGGAAAGGCCATGGAATTGAAGGTAATGGATGAGCTTTTGGTCCTCTACGACCGTCCAGGGCCCTCTCCTCTGGCCCTGGTGATCACTGCAGCAAGTCGCGCATCCCATTATTAGTTTCCTATATGCTTCTGTCACTACTGAGAATCGTGTGAAGTCTCCTTATGTTGTCGTTAAATTTATATATACAGGCTTACACAAGCGGCGATGCCTACTGTATTCATATGTTGTGTTTAAGGATTTCAGGTGACGGAAAATTCAATCCGTAGGAGGCGTTCAGTCATCATCCTACAGGTATAATGACAATAGTATGAGATTTCTTGCCATGAATAATAATGTGTGTTTTAAAATGTAAATGATATTATGAAAATTCTTTCGATATTATCAATACAAGAATAATGACGAGAGTATGAGATTTCTTCATGTGTAGATTATGAATTTTCTTTTTGATATTATCAATATAGTTAAGAATATGAAATTTTAATATAATTTTAATTATGAAAAATATAATTCACATAATGATTATTGAATTTTAAAATATTTTAATATGTTTTAAGTTTAAATAATACAATTGATATTTTAAAAATGCAAGCATTAATAGTACACTTAAAATTATAATTATTGAATTCCTCTTTCTTGGCATTAAATTTAATATGAGTTTATTCGTTGATAA
>JZKD02S1510730.1:0-10616 GCA_000966675.3 Picea glauca | reverse complement strand
TTCTGAGATTCTGGAGAAGTATTCCTAAATCATTTCTCCTTTCTGCATCCTTGTATTCTTCAGTTGAGTTCTTAGATTCATCTTTTGGTTTATGTTATTTCCTTCATATAGTCTGGTCAAGGCATAAAACATTTCTTTTGGATTCTTCTTGGATGACACGTAAGGAATCAGGTGGTCTTTGATTGAATCTACAATGATTCTTTTGGCCCTTATTGTGTCTGTTTGATTCTTTTCCTTTTTTGCAGCATCGGTGGGTTCCAGTACTTCTTCTTTGACGAATATTGCTAGGTCATTTTATTCAAGAATGAGGCCAATCCTATACTTCCAGGCACGAAATTTTTCCACTCCCTCTAGCTTGTCAACAAGCTTAACACTTGCAGACATCTTTACCTGGAGCTAGGAAAATGACCAAAAAATGAAAGTGCTCAAAATCAAAATCTGAACTTACCAGGGGGTGCGCTTGGCTGAGGCGAGAAGCCTGGTGTGTTTGGATCTAAGAAAATCCAACTTTTTCTCCTCCAAATTTGATCTGTGGATTTCTGGACTGGTTCTTCTGGTACCTCTAGTACTCTGGTACTTTTGGTACTTTCGGTACACTGGTTTTCTGGTACTTCTGGTACTTTGTGAAACTAGAGTTTCACTTTCTGAGAGATCCAGCCACTAAAAAGGTGCACTGAGAGTGCCAAAGTGATCATTAGCGGAGGACACACTTTTCTAGATGGTTTTGGGGCTAAAAAGCTTCACCATCAAAAAGCCCTAATTTTCATGTACGACAACAGTGACGTTTTTCACTCTTGTGAAAGATTCTTCCTTCATCTTGGCTCTGATACCATGTTAATGTTTAAGCCATTATTATAGTTGTTTTCATTTCATTAGATAACAATAGCATAATCCAATATCACTGAGAAATACACAATCAAAAGAGACACAGTGTTTATCCTAGGAAACCCTCTAGGGGAAGAAAACCCAACAAAACTTCCTTAATGTAGATAGCCAATACAAAAATTCCTCTCCCAGATATGCGCCACTCTCTCTCTTCTTCTTCTCTAGCAGCAGATCTGAAACTTGTCTCTCAACGAGCAAGTGATTTGTGTATCTAAGTGAGGTGCTAGCCTCCTTATTTATATTAGACTGGCACATGTGAAGTGTCTCTTCACTGGAAGGGCCTACTTCTCCAATTGGGTGGGTAAACCCACCTTTATTATATTTCTGGGCCTCTTTAATATCTATTGGGGCTGACTTCTTATCCTGCCTATTACAATTATCTTTTGACCAATCCGCAAAATGGGATTTGGTCCTATTACAATGATCAATCCACAATGGGTATTGATCCGATGAATAATATATCAAATAATAATTAGAATACTCTTTGCAGTTACATTATTTCAACAACAGGTATTCGGATAATCGAACTCTCAACCCTTTTACCTCGCTTAACCTATCCTTCCACTTTAAAATGATCTGACGGCTGACGAGAATTCAAGTTTGATCCGAAGGATAACGAGTATTCGAATAATCAAATTCTCAACCCTTTAGCCCCGCTTATCATATCCTTCCACTCAAAATGATCTGATGGTTGTGAAGATTCTCGAAGAAGATCAATGATCAAGGATGGTTTTGAAACCACAATGTATGAGTGATTTAACTCTTCCCCAAAACTCCGCAATTTGAAGTTGTATGTCATTGGTAAGTCAACCACAATTGTCAATCTTTGAGGCTATAAGATATGATGGTCCTGACTAATTGTGGGATTGGAACTAGCGCGGTATTTAATTCTCTTTCCGATCTCTACAATCTATCCCTATCGTTGATTTGGCGATTGCACATTCGATGGTCACAACTCAATCCCACTTAATCTGATCACTTGTTGGATCAACCACAGTTGTCGATATCCGAGTCTATGAGATCTGACGATCTATACCAATTGTGGGATTGGAACTAGTGAGTTGTTTAATTCTTCGTTCGCTCCCCGCAATTCATCCTTGTCGTTGATCTGGAAATTGAGCATCTGACAGTCACAACTCAATCCGACTTAATCTGATCACGTGTTAGATCAACCAGAGTCGTCGATATCTGAGTCTATGGGATCTGATGATCTAGACCAATTGTGGGATTGGAACTAGCGGTTTGTTTAATTCTTCTTTCTCTCACCACAATTCATCCCTGCCAATGATCTGGCTTACAGATCTGACGGTCACAATTCTCCAACGGTCCTCAAGCCCATGGTCATTCATATGACCGACGTCCGTTATATGAGATGATCAACACCATCAATTTCTTGATCAGATGGCAATTGAGGCTTCTCACCCTGAGCTTACGCTTTTCCTTCCGAGCTTTGATCTATGCATACTATTTGCTCCTCCTCCTAAGCTTACCATTTTTATTCTGAGCTTTGATCTCTGCTTACTGTTCGCTCCTCCTCTTGAGCTTACATTTTTTATTATGAGCTTTTATCTCTGCTTACTGTTCTCTCCTCCTCCTGAGCTTATGTTTTTCCTGTTTGCCATCATCATTGTTGTTCCTGCCATCAATGACAAGAACACTCTTCCTGTAAAATATGCCAAGAAAATGGTCACCAAAATTTTTTAAATACGCATAGTGGTCAACTTTTATCCTTGTGAAACCAAGTCCCAAAACATAAGTATCAAATTTTTGATACCACATCCTTGGATATAGTTTTAACTCGTACATGGAATTTTTCAGCGTGCAAACCAACTCTTTCTTTCCCTTCACTATAAAACCTTTTAATTATTTCATGTAGATTTCTTTTTCAAGATCCCCATGTGGGAATGTTGTCTTTACATCCATCTGTTCTACTTCAAGATCAAAATCAATAAAATAGACAAAAGAAAGCTAATAGAAGTCAATTTAGCAATAGGAGAAAAAATGTCACCAAAATCAATTATTTCTACCTAGGAATATCCCTTTATTGTTAAGTGAGATTTATACTTCTCCATGTTACCTTATGCATTCAAATTCTTCTTAAACACCCATTTTCTACCAACAATATTTATTCTAGTCAACAACTCAACTATATCCCAAACCTCTTTTTTTATCGAATGATGTTATTTCTTCAACCATGGCCTTCTTCCAAAGTTTACCATCCTCTAAATCTACTTCCTCCCTAAAAGTTATAGGCTCATCATTTGTAATAGATAAATAAAAAATAGAATGAAAATCAGTTGGAGTACACATTTCTAGTTGTCTTCATTCCCAAACTGATATCCTCAATACTGGAGTATGAGGTTCTTCTTCTTATTTTGATTCATGTTCTTCTTTTGAGTCAGATTCTTATCCCTCCAACTCAAACTCTATTTTCTCGGGTTCTTTTTCCTTTGGTAGGACTTCTTATTTGGGAACATCATTAATCTCTCTAAATACAACATCTCAATTGTAAACCATCTTCTTAGTTACCGGGTTCCAAAGTTTATAGTCTTTTATACCATCTATATAACCAATAAATATACACTTTTTATCTTTATTATACAACTTGCTTGTATTTTCCTTTGGAACCTGTACATAAGCATCACAACCAAAAACTCCAAGATTTTCAAGAGACAATTTTTTACCAGTCCATGCCTCATGTAGAGTTTTTCCCACCAACGCCATTGAGGATGATTGATTTACTAGGTAACATGTAGTACCCACTTCCACTGTCCAAAATTCATGTCCTAACCTGACACCCTGAGCATGCTCCTTGATTTTTCCATCAGTGTCCTATTTATCATTTATGCAACCCAATTTTGTTGAGGTGTGTATGGAGTAGTTTTTCTTCCTTTATATATTTCACTTCTTACATAATTCCTTGAATTTATTCCCATGGAACTGTCCATTATATTTCCTCAACACCTTTATTTTATTCTCTGTTTGATTCTCCATAAGATCCTTAAACACTTTAAATTTACCAGAGACCTCAAATTTATTTTGGAGGAAATAAATCCATATATTCCTTGTGAAATCATCAATGAACGAAACATAGCACAAAGATTTACCTATTGATGGAACAATCATAGGTCCAAACATGTCACTATGTACTAATTCTGATATTCTCTTTGCTCTTGTAGCACTAGATAAGAATCTTACCCGATTTTATTTACCATATATGCAGTTTTCACATAAATCAAAATCCAATTTGTGAAATCAGACATACCTTCATCTATGCCTTTAACATGTAGTGCTCAAAGGCCCTTCTCTCTAATCTGTAACAATATTTGATGGCATAGCATTGTATTTTCTTGAGAGATAGTAGGGTTTATGTATTCTTCATTTCCACCCTCAGGAACAATAAAGATATTACACCCATTAGTGATAGTAATTCCCAACAAATTGTACAGAGTTTCATTATGAATTCCCCTCATCAACACCATTGCACTTTGAACCATTTTGCAGGTTTTCTTTTCAAATATAGTAAGTACACATGCATCATTCATCTTTCTTCCAAATATCAAGTTTCTAGCCATCTTTGGAATGTGCAAAACCACAAGGATTGTTCTAATCCTTCCATCCTTGAGAAACAACTAGACTTTTTCTTGTCTTATGATTATAGTTGTTGATTCATCCCCTAGGAAAATGTCACCTTCATTATACTTTTCATATTCACAAAACCAATTCCTATGGGGAGTTATGTGAAAAGAAACACCCTAATTGATCATCCATACATCATGATTTGCATGTGTGCTCAAAGAATCAAAGTGCATATCCCCTCCCTCCTCTAAGGAGGTCTTCCCTTCTTTGGAATTAACATCATCAAACCCCTTCCTTCTCTCAACTCTTTTAGATCTACAATTCTTCTTGTAATGTCTAGTTTACCACATTTCCATCATTTCTTTAATAATTTTCATAGATATTTAGATCTCCCACTTGAGGGATTATTTTTATTTCTATATAGGGAAGGCCCTCTTATAGATAAGGCATTTGTGCTCTGATTATCCATGGTTTTCCTCCTCATTTCTGTTGGCATGTTTTTACAGGAAGAGTGTGCTTTCCATTGATGGAAAGAACAACAACGACGATGGCGAACAGGAAAAGCATAAGCTCAAGAGGAGAAGCGAATAACATAAAGAGATCAAAGCTCGAAAGGAAAAGAATAAGCTTAGGGTGAGAAGCCTCAACAGCCATCCGATCAAGAAATTGATCGTGTTGATTGTCTAATATTATGGACGTCGGTCATATGAGTGACCATGGGCTTGAGGACCGTTAGAGGATCGTGACCGTTGGATCTACAAGCCAGATCAACGATAGGGATGAATTGTGGAGAGCGAAAGAAGAATTAAACAACTCGCTAGTTCTAATCCCGCAATTTGTCTAGATTGTCAGATCTCATAAACCCAAATATAGACGATTGTGGTTGATCTAACAAACAATCAGATTAAGTCGAATTAAGTCGTGATCGTCGGATGCGCAATCGCCAAATCAACGACAGGGACAGATTACAGAGATCAAAAGGAGAATTAAATATCGTGCTATTTCCAATCCCGTAATTATTCAGGACCATCGGATCTTATAGCCTCGGAGATCGACAATTGTGGTTGACTCACCAACAACGCACAACTTCAAATTGCGGAGTTTTGGTGATGAGTTAAATCAATTGCAAGTTGTGGTTCTGCAACCATCCTTGATCATTGATCTGCTTCAAGTGTCTTCACGATTGTTGGATCACTTTTAAGTGGAAGGACGGGATAAGATAGAAGAGCAGCACCGAAGATAGATCGAACCATCGATCTAAGAACATGATCGATGAACAACATTTGGTTCATGTCAAAAGTTATGAGGAGGTTACTGTTCAAGGAATCTCACTTCGAAAGAATTGGCAACTTGAAAGTCGAATTACCCGAAGCCTGAAATCCAAAATGAATAAGGACCATCAGATCTGGAGAAAATGTGATGACCGTTAGATCAGGGAGAACCATGTCTACAAGTACATGTGGCAAACCAAGTTGGCAGACCACGTCAAAAGACCATGTCAGCAAGGACACATGGTGCAATCAAACAATGACAAGTGTAAAGTTGAATCGACACTTCAGGTATGTGCAAATCACAAATCTAAGTGAGACGTGGCAGCTACTCAACTCGTGACACGTCAACAAGGGACGTAAGCAAGCTACGTCACTCCGGGAGATTTACTTCGGGAGTTTCATCACCAACAAATGTCAAAAGTCCAGAAGGATGAAGGTCCGAAGTCACTCTCAGCCATCGATCTAAGGTACATTTCAAGATTTAGGACAATTGTTAGATCTAGGAGAAGTACAGATCTGATATGTTGGATCTGAGCACCGAGGATCAATGATCGTTGGATCCAGAGATAAATGCATGAAGGTCAAGCCTTTGGATGAGTGTAGGAGAGCGGACTTGTCAAAGTCCTGAAGTCTCTAACTAAGAAGGGACCATCCATCGTCAAGACTGAAAGGTGGCGCATGATCCACAACTCTGGAGTGAATCACTTCTGGATTTTTTGGTTGGGAAGGAAAGCAGATCATCGAAGACTCGAGGGCCAAAGAATATCCAGGTCGTCGGTTTCTAGAAGGACGTTTGGCAAAAATCTGTGCAGTTCGAGGAAAAACATTCCAGGAGAAAGTGAAGGAAATGAAGTTGAGTTTTGAAATCCCTGAAGCCCGAAGTTCCGAAGGAGCTAAGGATCGTCAATCGGTAGGAGGACACATGTCAACAGATCATTACTTCGGTTGGAACACTCCGAGAAAAAGCGAGCAAGGAAAGTTGAGATTTCCAAACCCCGAATACCCGAAGGGATTGTGATCATTGATTCGAGAAGACCACATGTCGATAGATCGTGCATTCCAGGTGGAAGCACCGCGGATAAAGAGGAGTTTGAGAATTGAGACTCTCGAAGCCCAAAAGGCAAAATCGATCTTGTCCGTCGGTTTGGAGGGTCGCACGTCACTTGGTCATTAAGACTTAAGAGGGCGTGGATCTGGAGAAGAGGAAGGAAAGATGATAGATCAGAATCATTGATCAAAGGAATCTATCAAAGACCACGAGATCGACGATCACGCCTAATTGCAGGACTAGAAATTGCTCAGAAGTTAATTTTCTGAAGGCGGGCCGCAATCGAAACCACGCTTTTAGAGAAAGGACGCATGGAGGCTCGAGGTAAATTGTGGGGTGAAAAGTAGTTTGATCTCAAACTACCTTTGGTCATGCCCACATTCACATGGTCACATGATAGCATTGCCCAAGGTCACATCAATGGAAGATAGGGGAAGGAGCTAGCGCTGCTAGGATCCACATCGGAGGTTACACATTGAAAAGTCAAAAAGCCTTTACGTGTATAATCCAACGGCATTGATCAAGATGAATTTGATCGAAGGGTTGATGTTTCACTTCGTGGTTTCTTGATCAGTTACACTAACTGAATCATTGTTCTGGGGCATTGGAATCATGGCTATTGAGCGTTCTGAGATTCTCGACATGGGCATTGGAGATTTGGAGTGTAACGGATGATTAAGGAAGGAATAAAGGAAACATGTTGTGACAGAGGCAGGTTGTTGTTTCTTGGTAAAACAAGTCGAACTGTATGTGATCAAGAAGACATCAGAAACAGATCGTGAAAGATGCAGAGATGAAGAAAATAAGTTGGACAGAGAACAAATAGTGAAAACAACAGACTGTATGAAAAATTAAGTGCAAGAATATTCGAGAAGGAACACACTGATGCAGGCAGATCAGAGAAGTGTAGCTGAACCGTGATGAGACTGGTAAGCCATTGATAAATACTGTATCACTATAATAAAGTTCAAAAAACAAAGATTTATATCTCAGAGTGGTAGGGTGGTGTTAGGGAGGATTGTTGTCCTCATAGTTTCAAGTGGGTTCTTGAACACAGGGAGTTGTAGCTTTCATCTGATTGCATCCAGAAAAACCAGGGTGGTAGGGTGGTGCAAGGGAGAACTATTGTTCTCTATTGTATAGGTGGGTGCCTGTGTGACTAGAAGTTGGTGCTTCCATCCCGTTGGTGTTGGAACACTCAGGGAGTTGGTGCTTCCTTCTAGTGGGTGCTAGAGAAACTAGAGAGTTGGTGCTCTCAGCAAGTTGGAGCTTGTAAAACAGAGGTGGTAGCCTCACATTGAGTTGGTTCTCAAAGATAGATGATGTACAGAACATAAAAAGACTACCTATCATTAGAAGAAGAAAAGGTTTTCTCCCTTTATGGGTTTCCTCGGGAATATCTATTTATGTATACTTCATGTGTGTAATTGATGTTGAATACTATATTGCTTACTTCCCTGAATTATTGTGATCATCATTGAGTGTTATGTAATGAGTTTAAAATGGGCATAATTTTTTAAGCACAGTAACAACTGATTCACCCCCCCCCCCCCCCCTCAGTTCTCTAACAATTGGTATCAGAGTGGGTTCCTATTATCTAAGGGTAGATCCTAGAACTTAAACATGACTAACCATGAAGGAACTTCAACCAATAAGGCCCCCCTGTTCAATGGAACAAAATTTGCCTTCTGGAAAGTTAGGATGAGAACCTACATAATGGCTTTAGGTGCAGATGCCTAGGATGTGGTAGAGACTGGTTATGTGAAGCCAGGTGTACTAGCTTCTAAGGATGGCAAGCTAGAATTCAGCTTCAATGCTAAGGCTATGAATGTTATTCTAAGTGGGCTTGCAGAAGCAGAATTTGTTAAATTTATGCACTTAGAATTTGCCAAAGAAATGTGGGACAAACTCATTAGCAGTTATGAAGGTAATGAGAAGGTAAAGGGTGCCAAGCTTCAAACCTACAGATTACAGTTTGAACAGCTAAATATGAAAGAGGATGAAACTGTTGGGAAGTACTTTATGAGAGTTGAAGAACTAGTAGATGAAATGAAAGGACTTGGTGAAAAAATTGAGGAAGCCTCTTTAGTTTAGAAAATGTTGAGATCTCTGCCAGATAGGTTTAACCCAAAGGTCTCTGCTATAGAAGAACTTAATGATCTAAAAGTTCTGCCTATTGACCAACTCCTAGGAACTATGAATTCTTATGAAATGAGGATAGGTAAAGATAAACTCGCCTCTAGACAAGCATCACTTAAAGTAGATAAGAATGAGGATTCTGAGCCTAATGAAATTGAAGAAAAATTTGTGAGAAGATTAAAGAAAGGATCAGGCAAGTACCAAGGCAAGTTTCCCTTCAAATGTTTTAACTGTGGAAAGATAGGTCACTTTGCATCCAAGTGTCCACACAAGAAGAAGGACCAGAATGTTGAAGGTGAAGAGAAGTACAAATCCAAGAGATTTGGTAAAAGGAAAAGTTTATGTGTAAATAATAATGACTCTTCAGGAGACACAGATAGTGATTCTGCTTGTGAAGATAAGGTTAATGAATTTATGCTTATGGCCAAAGAGGATTATGATAATAAAATCACAGGAAGTGATGTTAATGATGAAGAAGTTGTGGTTGACTTGAAAGGAGAAATGATCAGTGCCCTAGAATAAATTGCTAGACTCAAATTTAAGAAGAAAAAGAAAATACAATTGCTAATACAGTTCGAAAAAGACAGTAAAAAATCTGGTGAAGACTTTTCCTTGCTAAAAGTGGAATTAGAAGAGGCAAAGAAAATAGAGGACATTCTGAAAAAGCAGTTATCAGAGAAGAAGGCAAGATATGAAGCCTTGGAAGAAGAGGTAGTAAAAACCAAAAAAGAGATGGAGAAGTTTAAAGCATTGTATCTCCAAAATCTGCCAAGCATTAAAGCCTCAGTAGAACTAAACGACATTCTGAGAAAACAGAGATCTCCTTTGTTGAAGACTGGTTTAGGCTATGTAAGTGGTTCAAGAAGCAAACAGCCTGAAAGAAAAGAACTAGTAAAGATGATCAAGGTCCAAGTCAGCAGACAATCAAACCATGTGAGTACTCTGCCACCAAAATCTAATAAAGACAAGATGATCCCTGATGAAAAACAAAGATATCAGAAGATGGAGCAATAAATGCCTAGAACAAGGCCATCCTTCAGGTACCAAAATTTCTTTCATGGTTATTGTTTTTAGTGCTCTAATTTTGGTCATAAGATTGCAAAATGTCAAATTAAGTTTAGAGACATGCAACTGAGGAGATCAAGAAATAAACAATCTTTGCAACATAGAACTAAACCAATGAGTAGAAAAAGTTGCACCAATCACTTTTACCTATTGAACAATGAGCTCGAATGCTATAACTGCCATAACTTCGGCCACAAAGCTGCAAACTGCCATCTAAAGAATTACAAAGCAGATCCAAGGATAAAACCCTTAACTAGAAATGTCAGCACATGGAAAAAGAAAGATAGCGAAAAATGTGGTCTAGTACTTTCAGCTCAAAAACAAAAAGACCCTTGGTATATATACAATGGATGTTCCAAGCACATGACTGGAGACAAGGATAAGTTTATGTCTATAAGTAAAAGGAAAACAAGAAATGTGACCTTTGGAAATGATGAACCAGGTAAAATCAAGGGTAATGGGATGGTGAGTTTGAGTAATGGTAAAGGAAAACCCTAGGATGTTCTGCTTGTAGATGGGTTGAAACATAATTTTCTCAGTGTAAGTCAAATGTGTGATAGAGGATGTGAAGTGGTGTTCACTTCCAAAGATTGTAAGATAAAGTCTGTAAACTCAGGACAAGTGGTGGC
>JZKD02S1510719.1:0-10617 GCA_000966675.3 Picea glauca | reverse complement strand
TATATATAATCATTAACAGGATCAAACCAAAGTTACCTTGAAAGCATTTAGGAGAAGGATTCATCCCCATGGCTTCCCTGCCTCGATTGCCTCAAGCTTTGCTACACCAAAAACAATTTTTTTTTAAATGACATAATTAAAAATTATATATATATAATATCACTCACCCTTTAGGATTTGTTAATTTAGGGTTCTTAGGTAGTATTCTTCATTAACTAACCAAAAGACTTGCAAATGGGTGACTTATATAAATATGAAACCAACAATTCTGGTAAATAACAGATATTCAAGAGGATTTTCATTGTATATTATAGAATTCCAAATGCAAAAGGAAATGAATGTGCAACTACCTTCCACATAAGCAGATTTCAGATATAGGTCTATAAAGTATAGGACATGATAGAGCTAAATATATCATTAACAAAGAATACGGTTAAGTGCATTGTACATATTTTATGGCAAATTTTTGAAGAGAAACAAATCATTCAAAATTTTTAAAATGCATGTCGTGAATATAAATTTTCAGTCATCAAAGATGTAAAGACAAGTCAAGCTCCTGGTCACCTATTCTAAGGGGAACCATATAGACAGGCATTGTATTGTGCTACTGAGGATCTTCATTGCTAGCCCTTTTCACATGAGATTGAGATCTTGCCCCCAATTCGACGCAAAAGTTCCCTGGCCACTAAACAAAGTCAGCTTCAAGGCCTTCCTAGCCTCATGATTTCACCTCCAGCCATTACCTATCCACCAAATATCGAGACTTCATTCCATGATTCAACACCAAATTCTAAAAACAACACAACACAAGTGCCCAGCTGGAAGAGGAGACCACTAGAGGTTGTCATTGTGCACTATGCGTCCACCTGCACAACGCAGCCTGCAAAATAACCCAGCCAAGAACCAACAAAATAAATAGTAATAAACAATAATAAATAAGAAAATAAACAAAAAAANATTGTATTGTGCTACTGAGGATCTTCATTGCTAGCCCTTTTCACATGAGATTGAGATCTTGCCCCCAATTCGACGCGAAAGTTCCCTGGCCACTAAACAAAGTCAGCTTCAAGGCCTTCCTAGCCTCACGATTTCACCTCCAGCCATTACCTATCCACCAAATATCGAGACTTCAGTGCATGATTCAACACCAAATTCTAAAAACAACACAACACAAGTGCCCAGCTGGAAGAGGAGACCACTAGAGGTTGTCATTGTGCACTATGCGTCCACCTACATAATGCAGCCTGCAAAATAACCCAGCCAAGCACCAACAAAATAAACAGTAATAAACAATAATAAATAAGAAAATAAACAAAAAAATATGTTGGGCTTATCAATTGACCCTTATCTCTAACCATGTAACTGACGGCTATTTCATCAACAATATATGCAAGAAAATGTTAAAACCCTAGAGGATTACTCCAACCATTAAATTTTTTGTTACATAACAATATCTAAGGAGATTCCAGAATGGATCTAAGGATTACAAGCATGTCGATTCAAGCCTGTGCAGATCGGCTAAAGCCCCTAACCAATGAAAATGCCACACAATGTCCGACCCGACAGAGGGTTTGGTTTTTCGACGATGAGTTCAGAGTAATAACAAAACACTCCAGATATACATATAGCGTATAGATATACATATATGCATCGACAATCAGTTTTCACCCAGCCTACACAGGACAAACTATGTGCACCACGCGTAATAAATAAACAAAATAAACAGAAATCTCGACCTACGGATTCAATCCGACAATCGGAAGATGGCCAAATAGTCTTGACTGTAACTCTAGTGGGAATAATTTAGATAATAGGAAGCATCTGTGATGTAGCGTGCACTGTAATAATTGACACCGATGAAATCATCAGAGTCGTGCAAGATTTTGCTCAAGTCTGGTGTGATTTTTGCTCAGGTAGGAAAAAGTAATATAGCGCCTAGCGTGCTATGCCTGGCATGAGGAAGGTAGGCATGTATGAGGGTTGGTAGGCTTGGCCATGGACGCGTGCCACAAGTCAACATAATATCCCAGCACAAGCGTCGGAGCCATGCACCAAGCCACGGGGAGGAGTTGTAGGAACCAAGCTGCAGACCATACGCTTAGAGCCAAGCGTAGAGCCACCGAGGGAGGAGCCTCTAGTCATCACCATAACTCTGCCGCAATTGCAAAGTAGGAGAGGCTCAGGGCGTGTTCGCAAATGAGATAGGCGGCAGGTCAATTAGGGTTAGGGCATAAGGAGATAATACGTTTAGGGTTTAGGGCACATGGGCCTCATGCGAGGACCCACAATGTCGTTTCGAATTCATATTTTTATTATTATTTATTGTTTTAATCATTGCATAATATTTATTTTATTTTGTTTTTAAATTTTTTATTTATTTATTTTTATTTTATTGTTTAAAATTATATTAGATTGGAGATTAATTGTTTAATAATCCACATTTAAATAATAGATTTAAATTTAGATGAAAAATATTTAAATTTATGTTTTAAATTAATCATAAGTTAATATGATTAATCAAAGGTGGTTAATCAAAGTGAATAATTTAAGCTAAATTAATGATTTATTAGGTACTTAATAAATAAATAAATTAATAATAATAATATTATTAATTTATGGGATTAAATGAATGAGTTGTTTAAGACGATTGGAATTAGGGTTAAAGTTTAGTTTAGATTTTAAGTTCCTAATAATTAATGAACTTCAGGTTGAAAATCACATTAAGTAGTTTTAGACGAAAAGTTTAGGGGCTTAGACCAAGGTAATCGGGAGGGGTTCCATACGTGCTAGGAAGGTAAGTTAGAGGATTAGGCGAGAGGGGTACAGTGATAGCGTAACTACCGAGCAAGAGGGTTAATAGTTTTCTTAGGCAGTGACACCAAGCTTAGACGCTTAACCCTAACGTAGCCACTCCCCTAAAGAGAGTAACGTATGTTTACAGACCAGTAAAAATAAACTTACGCCTAACCTTGTTTTCTAGTTAAGTTGCGCAAATGAGAAACGTCCTTGAACTCACCCTAACAACTTTGGTTGATGCAGGTTAAATCATACAGTATGGTTAGGACTCGAGCGAATCGAGGCAGAGGAGCATAGTCGTAGGCACCGCCAACACCACCACCACCGCCACCACCATTGTCAAAACCAGCTCTCATACTGCGCTCTTTGGAGGCCATAAATGAGACTTTAAAGGGCGACAACCAGCAGGGATTGAAGTGGAACCCCCACCATCTAGAATAGGTAATCCAGAAGCGTCCAGGGATTTAGGGGGAGGACCTCCACCCAAAGACATCAGTAGAGAACTGCAGAAGATTAAACTTCTGGAGTTTGTCGGGGGTCACGCCAGTGAATGCACGAAAGCATGGTTGGAAGGCATGACAAGGTGTTTTTCCTCAAGGGACTATGCATCCACCTCAAAGGTGAAGATAGTGAATTTTCAGTTAAGAGAAAACGCCTTGAACAGGTGGGGTAACCTGGAAAGACAACTACATCTTACCCCGGACACCGTATCTTGGGAACATTTCTAGGAGAGGTTTCAAAGGAAATATCTGCCAGCTTAATATGAGGAATAGTGGGTAGGAGCATTTCATGCCTTAGTACAGGGAAACAAGACCGTAGAAGAATATGAGATCAGGTTTATGGAATTGGTCAAATATGTTTCATACATGGATAATGACCAACGATAGGCAGAACGCTTCATCTATGGGCTAGACCCTAAGATAAGGGCTATGGTGCGGATGTGGAAACCGTCTTCAGTAGCGGAAGCTATGGAAAATCTGTGTTATGCAGATGAACAAATGAACTTAACTGGAAGTACGAGACTGACCTTTACGCATTGTCCTGGATTTGTAGGGAAGGCCCCTATGACATTTCCTAGGGGAGGGGGCTCAAGGCCACCTCCATATAGTAATAGAGTCGCACCAAGGACAATAGCCACAGGGATTTCAATGGAATCGAGTGCAACATCTCGTTCATCAGCAACGACGCATGAAGGTCCACGGCCATCTCAGGGAACAACTAGCTGGGGCACGGGTTCTAGGGGAAGGAACTCATTTCAGAGACAGTCACAGAACAATGCACAGGTTCAATCTTGTGTTACCTCTTGGGGATGTGGAGGACCCCATCACGAGCGTGGTTGCCTAGAGTTACAATCAGGATTTGTGCATAGAGAAGGAAAGGCCTCAATGGGAAGAGTAAGTAGAAACCACCGGATTTACGCAGCGATTAATAATTTCCAGACCAAACATCAATCCACGGTGGTGGAGTCATCAGGTACGCTAAATCATATCAACGTTAAGATTTTATTTGATTTTGGTGCTACAAATAGTTTCATTTCACCATTTGCATTAGAAAAGAGTGGGTTCGCAGCCTATGAGCACGATGACTTTAAACAAGTCGAGATGGCTTTAGGGGAAAAGCAAGTGGTAGGACCTAGCATTGATAATTGTATAGTAGACCTGGTAGTGTGTACTACCAGGTTGAAGGTATATGTTACTGCTCTCGGGACATTTGACCTAATCATTGGAATGGATTGCTTAGAANTTTGGAGGCCATAAATGAGACTTTAAAGGGGCGACAACCAGCAGGGATTGAAGTGGAACCCCCACCATCTAGAATAGGTAATCCAGAAGAGTCCAGGGATTTAGGGGGAGGACCTCCACCCAAAGACATCAGTAGAGAACTGCAGAAGATTAAACTTCTGGAGTTTGTCAGGGGTCACGCTAGTGAATGCACGGAAGCATGGTTGGAAGGCATGACAAGGTGTTTTTCCTCAAGGGACTATGCATCCACCTCAAAGGTGAAGATAGTGAATTTTCAGTTAAGAGAAAACGCCTTGAACAGGTGGGGCAACCTGGAAAGACAACTACATCTTACCCCGGACACCGTATCTTGGGAACATTTCTAGGAGAGGTTTCGAAGGAAATATCTGCCAGCTTAATATGAGGAACAGTGGGTAGGAGCATTTCATGCCTTAGTACAAGGAAACAAGACCGTAGAAGAATATGAGATCAGGTTTATGGAATTGGTCAAATATGTTTCATACATGGATAATGACCAACGATAGGCAGAACGCTTCATCTATGGGCTAGACCCTAAGATAAGGGCTATGGTGCGGATGTGGAAACCGTCTTCAGTAGCGGAAGCTATGGAAAATCTGTGTTATGCAGATGAACAAATGAACTTAACTGGAAGTACGAGACTGACCTTTACGCATTGTCCTGGATTTGTAGGGAAGGCCCCTATGACATTTCCTAGGGGAGGGGGCTCAAGGCCACCTCCATATAGTAATAGAGTCGCACCAAGGACAATAGCCACAGGGATTTCAATGGAATCGAGTGCAACATCTCGTTCATCAGCAACGACGCATGAAGGTCCACGGCCATCTCAGGGAACAACTAGCTGGGGCACGGGTTCTAGGGGAAGGAACTCATTTCAGAGACAGTCACAGAACAATGCACAGGTTCAATCTTGTGTTACCTCTTGGGGATGTGGAGGACCCCATCACGAGCGTGGTTGCCTAGAGTTACAATCAGGATTTGTGCATAGAGAAGGAAAGGCCTCAATGGGAAGAGTAAGTAGAAACCACCGGATTTACGCAGCGATTAATAATTTCCAGACCAAACATCAATCCACGGTGGTGGAGTCATCAGGTACGCTAAATCATATCAACGTTAAGATTTTATTTGATTTTGGTGCTACAAATAGTTTCATTTCACCATTTGCATTAGAAAAGAGTGGGTTCGCAGCCTATGAGCACGATGACTTTAAACAAGTCGAGATGGCTTTAGGGGAAAAGCAAGTGGTAGGACCTAGCATTGATAATTGTATAGTAGACCTGGTAGTGTGTACTACCAGGTTGAAGGTATATGTTACTGCTCTCGGGACATTTGACCTAATCATTGGAATGGATTGCTTAGAATCTCATCGAGCTTTGGTAGATTGTTTTGCAAAAAGGGTGCTTTGTGTCGACGACGAAGGAAGGCTAGTAGAGATCTAGGGTGTACGGAGAAAGATGTCATTATGATTTATCTCAACTATGAAGGTTAAGCGATGCTTGATACAAGGGTGTCGACTATATGTCATGGAAGTAGTGAATGAAAGGAAGGGACCCTCATTGGATCAGTACCCAATATTGTCAGAATTTAAGGATGTTTTTCCGAACGAGTTACCAGGGTTGCCTCCTAAGAGGGAGCTTGATTTTACTATTGAGCTAAAACTTGCTGTAGAACCAATTTCCAAGACTCCATATCGGATGACAACACTGGAACTTTGTGATTTGCAAATGTAGTTGAAAGAGTTACTGGACTTAGGGCTAAAAAGGGCCAGTGTTTCACCTTGGGGTGCACCAGTAATTTTTGTAAAGAAGAAGGACGGATCCTTACGACTATGTATAGATTACAAGGACTTGAACCGTGCTACAGTGAAAAGTAGGTACCCGATGCTGCGAATAGATGACCACTTTTATTAGATGAAAGGAGCTGTGGTATTATCAAAGATCGATTTGTGATCAGGGTATCATCAGTTAAGGATTAAGGAAGGTGATATCCCAAAAACTGCCTTTTGAACTCGGTTTGGACATTATGAGTTTGTCGTAGTACCTTTCGGATTGACCAATGCATTAGCAGTATTCATGAGCCTCATGAACGGCGTATTCCGAAAGTACTTAGACCATTTTATACAAGTCTTTCTAGATGACATCCTCATCTATTCCAAGAATGAAAGAGAACATGAGGAACACTTATGAGTGGTGTTATCCTGCCTTGGAGAGAATAAATTGTATGGTAAGTTGTCAAAGTGTTCCTTCTTCCAGAAATAGATCCACTATTTAGGTCATATCATTTCCAGTGAAGGAATCTCTGTGGACCCGAAAAAGGTAAAGGCCATTATGGAGTGGCCAGTGCCGAAAAATGCCCATGATGTGAGAAGCTTCATGGGGCTAGCAGGTTATTATCGGATATTTGTGGAAGGATTCTCAAAAATAGCGAAACCCTTCACCACTTTGCAGTGCAAGGGGGTCAGGTATGAATGGACAGAAGAATGTGATAGTGCATTCATTGAGCTTAAGAGGTTACTAACTAGTGCTCCAATTCTACGAGTGTCGGATATAGAAAAGGAATTCACAGTCTGCATGGAAGCCTTGAAGCAAGGGTTGGGGGCCATGCTAATGCAGGATGGAGGAGTGATAGCTTATGCGTTAAGGAAGTTGAAGAAACACGAAGAGCTATATGCAACTCATGATTTAGAGTTGGCAGTTGTAATGCTAGTTCTGAAACTTTGGAGGCGCTATCTTGTGGGGTGAAACTTTGAGCNGGAAACAAGACCGTAGAAGAATATGAGATCAGGTTTATGGAATTGGTCAAATATGTTTCATACATGGATAATGACCAACGATAGGCAGAACGCTTCATCTATGGGCTAGACCCTAAGATAAGGGCTATGGTGCGGATGTGGAAACCGTCTTCAGTAGCGGAAGCTATGGAAAATCTGTGTTATGCAGATGAACAAATGAACTTAACTGGAAGTACGAGACTGACCTTTACGCATTGTCCTGGATTTGTAGGGAAGGCCCCTATGACATTTCCTAGGGGAGGGGGCTCAAGGCCACCTCCATATAGTAATAGAGTCGCACCAAGGACAATAGCCACAGGGATTTCAATGGAATCGAGTGCAACATCTCGTTCATCAGCAACGACGCATGAAGGTCCACGGCCATCTCAGGGAACAACTAGCTGGGGCACGGGTTCTAGGGGAAGGAACTCATTTCAGAGACAGTCACAGAACAATGCACAGGTTCAATCTTGTGTTACCTCTTGGGGATGTGGAGGACCCCATCACGAGCGTGGTTGCCTAGAGTTACAATCAGGATTTGTGCATAGAGAAGGAAAGGCCTCAATGGGAAGAGTAAGTAGAAACCACCGGATTTACGCAGCGATTAATAATTTCCAGACCAAACATCAATCCACGGTGGTGGAGTCATCAGGTACGCTAAATCATATCAACGTTAAGATTTTATTTGATTTTGGTGCTACAAATAGTTTCATTTCACCATTTGCATTAGAAAAGAGTGGGTTCGCAGCCTATGAGCACGATGACTTTAAACAAGTCGAGATGGCTTTAGGGGAAAAGCAAGTGGTAGGACCTAGCATTGATAATTGTATAGTAGACCTGGTAGTGTGTACTACCAGGTTGAAGGTATATGTTACTGCTCTCGGGACATTTGACCTAATCATTGGAATGGATTGCTTAGAAGCTCATCGAGCTTTGGTAGATTGTTTTGCAAAAAGGGTGCTTTGTGTCGACGATGAAGGAAGGCTAGTAGAGATCCAGGGTGTACGGAGAAAGATGTCATTATGCTTTATCTCAACTATGAAGGTTAAGCGATGCTTGATGCAAGGGTGTCGACTATATGTCATGGAAGTAGTGAATGAAAGGAAGGGACCCTCATTGGATCAATACCCAATATTGTCAGAATTTAAGGATCTTTTTCCGAACGAGTTACCAGGGTTGCCTCCTAAGAGGGAGCTTGATTTTACTATTGATCTAAAACCTGTTGTAGAACTAATTTCCAAGACTCCATATCGGATGACAGCACTGGAACTTTGTGATTTGCAAATGTAGTTGAAAGATTTACTGGACTTAGGGCTAATAAGGCCCAGTGTTTCACCTTGGGGTGCACCAGTAATTTTTGTAAAGAAGAAGGACGGATCCTTACGACTATGTATAGATTACAAGTACTTGAACCGTGCTACAGTGAAAAGTAGGTACCCGATGCTGCGAATAGATGACCACTTTTATTAGATGAAAGGAGCAGTCGTATTATCAAAGATCGATTTGTGATCAGGGTATCATCAGTTAAGGATTAAGGAAGGTGATATCCCAAAAACTGCCTTTCGAACTCGGTTTGGACATTATGAGTTTGTCGTAGTACCTTTCGGATTGACCAATGCACTAGCAGTATTCATGAGCCTCATGAACGGCATATTCCGGAAGTACTTAGACCATTTTATACAAGTCTTTCTAGATGACATCCTCATCTATTCCAAGAATGAAAGAGAACATCAGGAACACTTATGAGTGGTTTTATCCTGCCTTAGAGAGAATAAATTGTATGGTAAGTTGTCAAAGTGTTCCTTCTTCCAGAAAGAGATCCACTATTTAGGTCATATCATTTTCGGTGAAGGAATCTCTGTGGACCCAAAAAAGGTAAAGGCCATTATGGAGTGGCCAGTGCCGAAAAATGCCCATGATGTGAGAAGCTTCATGGGGCTAGCAGGTTATTATCGGATATTTGTGGAAGGATTCTCAAAAATAGTGAAACCCGTCACCACTTTGTAGCGCAAGGGGGTCAGGTATGAATGGACAGAAGAATGTGATAGTGCATTCATTGAGCTTAAGAGGTTAATAACTAGTGCTCCAATTCTACGAGTGTCGGATATGGAAAAGGAATTCACAGTCTGCATGGAAGCCTTGAAGCAAGGGTTGGGGGCCATGCTAATGCAGGATGGAGGAGTGATAGCTTATGCCTTAAGGAAGTTGAAGAAACACGAAGAGCTATATGCAACTCATGATTTAGAGTTGGCAGTTGTAATGCTAGTTCTGAAACTTTGGAGGCGCTATCTTGTGGGGTGAAACTTTGAGCTCAAAATTGACCATCAAAGTTTAAAACATCTCTTCACTCAAAGGGATCTGAATTCCAGGCAAAGGTGATGGAGTGAGTTTATGAGTGAGTACGATTTTGGTATTTCATACATCAAGTGAAAGGAAAATGTGGTCGCAGATGCTCTGAGTAGGAGACCACGTGTCTTCTCCTTGGTACCCTTAAAAGTCAATCTGAGGGAACATGTGTTGACGCAACTCCAAAGAGACAGTTGGTATTTAGAGGTTACTTCAAACCTCCAGAGTGGGAGGCAATTAAATCCAAAGTATGAAGGATGTAGTTTGAAAGAAGACGGACTATTGAGATATTGGGGAAGGATGTAAATCCCTGAAGATGGGTATATTTGAAGCATCATACTGAAGGAATCCCATAGAGAACTTTATTATGTGCATCTAGGTGTGAAGAAGATGTACATAGACATGAGGAAGCTCTTCTTTTGGGTAGGCATGAAGTGCGATGTAGTCCATTTTGTCACCAAGTTCCTAGAGTGTCAACAAGTGAAAGATGACCACCATCACCCGACAGGCCTCCTACAACCACATGATGTTCCTATGTCCAAGTGGGAAGTCATCTCTATGGATTTTTTTGTGGGGTTGTCGCTCACATCTCATAGACACAATTCCATTCTTGTGATAGTTGATAAGTTAACCAAGAGTGCTCATTTTATTCCGGTTAGAGACACTTACGATGTCACTGATGTGGCACGTGTGTTTGTAAGTGAGGTTATCCATTTGTATGGGATACCTAAGAATATCATTTCAGATAGGGACTCCAGATTCACTTCTAGGTTTTGGACAAGTTTGCAGTCAACGTTGGGGACTTAGTTGAACTTAAGCACAACTTATCACCCTAAAATAGATGGGAAAAATGAGAGAGTAAATCAAGTCATGGAAGACATGCTTAGGATGTATGTCATGGATAATCAAACCCATTGGGAGAAGTACCTACCTTTGGTAGAGTTC
>JZKD02S1510708.1:0-10617 GCA_000966675.3 Picea glauca | reverse complement strand
CGTTCGACACTTCGACACTGATCATCGCTTTTGTTTTCTGCACGCATGTCCTCTGGAGTCCCGAATTCCCGAAGGATCCCAAAATATCTCCACTTGGCTCCGACCTTCAGGCCTTTCGAATCTCCCTCGATACTGTATTCCAAACCTTCAGAGTCCTGAAGTCCAGGACTCCTGAAGAGTCCACTCTCGTACGGGGTGACATACTAGATGCGACAACAATACCGGTGGGTCTCAAATACTTCTCCCGCACATGGACCAAATAGGTAATTTCTAGAGATGATACGCGTCAAAGCAGAGAGGACACATGGCCCCTACATTGGGTGACACATGTCACGTATTAATGGGAACATAGGGTCAGTGAAACATTTGGATCCAGGTGACATGTGGCACGTCAAACGTGGGTCCACGTCACCTTGGGTGATGTCAGCATACCACATCACCCTAGACTGATCGCCTTCCAAGTCCTTCGATCTTACGATCATGATGTGTCCATGTAACCCCTATATCTTTGGCCTCCGTTACTTCATAACTTCAACGTTCGGGGGATTCGTGGTGTGACTACCTCCTTGCTCCCAGAGTGGTCAACGTCAAGCTGACCTTGGAATAAATCCAACGACCAAGGAATATCTTGAAGGATCCCTAGATCTACGGTTCTTGTTACTTCCCAGCTCCGACCTTCGGGGGTTTCAGATTTATGGCCACTCCACTCTCCTGAAGTAGGACTTCACCGAAGTACCATACGTGGGTCCCTCCTTTGGATGATTGGAAGATTAAGAGGGGTTCTTAACGAACTCCTCAATCCCACGACTCTCGTCACTTTGTAGCTCTCGCCTTCGAGGAGTTTGATGCTATAACATCTATGTTCTCCCGAAGTAGGATGTCGTCGAAGTTTCCTCGGCGTAGATCCAATGACCAAGGGCACTTCTGAATACCCTCGAATTGGTGGTTCACATTACTTCACGATAACTGAATAGATCAAGGTTTAATGGTGGGGCAAATATATTTGTCCTGAATAAGGAAACCACCAGGTGCCAATCAACCTTGTGGGTAGCCGCAACCATTAGTTTCCTTTGGCCGGTTTTTAAACGATAGGGTCGAAACACTCTGGAGCTCTGAACTCCCAAAGTTTCGAAGCCAGAAGTCTTAAATCCTTTTGGGCCTAGTGTAGGGTTCCTAGACCTTGGTCACATGGGTTCTTTGAAAAATCTTATGGGCTACGCACTAATTCTTTTAGCCGTGAATGGGTTAAGGACATGGGCATGAGCCCTCTGTCATACAGTGAGGATTCTAAAGGAGGTACCCTTCTCTCATAAGGTTTGAACTTGGAATTCCTGCGAGGGTAGATTTTAGAGACCGATAGGATTTAAACATTCCAATAAATCCTACTCGATCCTCTTGTAGGATTATGTTCCACGACTCTTTAATTGCTAAACTGGGGTAAGAAGATAAACATTCAAAAGCACGAGTTCACAGGGAGATAATACATACATCTATCTTAATCATTTATAGATAGATAAATATATGTATTCAACCATCATTTCCATTTCAATACAAAGAGTATGAAGATACTTATCAGAAACTGAAAACCGTGAAGCGACTACTGAAAGGGGTGCCTGTTTCCACCCAACCATAAGCACAACCACTCCTGACGGATTTACCGCTGGCCACCACCGAGTTAGACCATGATGCTTTGAGAGAGACTCTTTCTTCTTTCTCAATGACCCCCAGGGACGAAGGTTACTCTCCTCCTCCCACAAGATCTTGGCCACCAGTTTTCTCTATACCAAGCAAGGAGGTCTGCACGAGTACTTCCATGGTCACTCGTCATTCTCGTTTATCAACTTGTAACGAAAACCATGCCAACTCCTTTTGGAACCTAGAACGAGCTTATTTCTCAGTTCCTCCTCTAACAAGAGAGCTACATACACTCTTTTCTCTTCTCGAGATTGGTCTCTTGACTTTTCTCTCTTTGCAGATCTGCTTCTCCTTTTTGCTCTCTTGCCTCTACCCACAAATTACCTCTTTCTTGATTTCCTCAACAAGGTTGCGTGGGTATGAATCCCTAGCTTGTGGTCAGGTCTGGAAGTCTTGCAGATAGGTACTCTGCCCCATCTCCTCATTAACTCTTAAGGAGGACTCTTCCAATACCACTCTGACTGGTAATTCATTTCTGTGTCAGAGAACTGTTCTGGGTCTGAGCCATTAATTCTAGTAAGGTACTAGTTTGGTGAGGGGTCATCTCAACCATTTTTGGTTCCCCTCACCATCTCTCTCATAGCATCCATGGCCTATCTTGGAAAACCCCCCTTTCAACAATTATGCAACACTTATCCATTTTCTATTAATAACAAAAAATACATACATTGACCTTTTATACAAAGGTTCATCAAATTAAATATTCACACATGTCGAGTGAAATATATGCTATCTATTTCGACATTAAATTGTCAATCGGGGCTCGTAAGATTCAAGGTGCTAGCAGTGTATGTGCAGGTCTAGAGCTCTAATATAACCTAGTCTAGCCTAATCTAATCTAATGCCGATGACACACTCAGATAATAAAGATATTAAGTAAAATTTGAATTGTAACACACTATGTGTCAAGATAGAGTAAGGATTAGCTACTTGTGAGGTTTGGAAAGTGAATCTAGCTAGGCAAAAATAAAAGTTTATTCTAGGGACTGGTGCTTTATTTCCAATTCTAAAAAAGATTATGAACAAGCTGAACCCTATTTAGACATTGAACTTTACTTCATATATACAGAGTAATCTACAACTAGGAATAGTAATTTCATTATTCTAAGTGAACAAATCTTGAATAAAAATGAACTATCTTTCTTTAAGAACAATCTATAATTATGGACAATGAACTCATAAACACAAGCTATTTGTTAAAAACAATTCTTTACAGTGAACTCTATTCTTAAAACATTTATCCCAAAGACTCACAATTACTTCTATTCTACCATATCATTTACACTAGTTTGACTAAATGAAAGTAAAGAGCATCATGACGATATTCAAATGTAATGGTTATGTTTATGGTGGTGGATTATGCCACGATGACATCTTAACACTATTGATAATTCAAGCAGAATCAATTCGATGCTAATTTCTACAGAGATATGCAGAGTATGAATATGACAGTCTATGGAAATCTTTGCCATTATGAAAATATCAATACATGTTCCTATAATTAATACAGTCTATAAACATTATGCAAAATAGATTTAAAATTGGCCCTTATCTTATCACTATGATGCTGGAAGTATTCTATACAAAGTTAATAATTTATGAAGACCTACATAAAGTAATTGAAAATCATAACTTAATGAAGCATAGGTGGTTGTTATAGACACTACCTAAATAACCAATTTGCAAAGTAACCTACAATTTATAAAACAAGGAAATAAAACTTGTATATAATCGCACAGTTAGATGACTATGAACATATAAACATTATTAAAACACAACCTGCATAAGATATGTTAGATGTCAGAGTATGGAAAATTAGATATAAATAATTACGAGTAACGTGTAAACAATATATGAAAATAAATACAACTTTAGCAAGCAACCTGCACACAAGAGAGTTAAATACAGAAATATGAATATACAACAAATTAAGATACCTAGACCACTGGTGGGCCCCCCAAACAGTCGTGGCACTACTCCAACTTAATATACAGTCACAAACTTAGCATATCATTCATATTAACACCACAAATGAGTTTTTGTAGAGCAATTCAATATAATAGTTGTATATCTAAAAATCATGTCTGTTCGTCTCGAGAGACTTCCAATACTTATAGAGTTTGTAAACATAGCTAATAGGTTGACCATTGAAAGGGTCGACGCTCTCCTACAACATAAATTCATTAAAGATTGACAACATACATCATCTTCTCAATAGCTTCGTGCGCTCAAAATAGAGGCCGACTCATCTGCTCGAATCTAAATGTAATGAGTTCCATAGTTGGAGCTCGAGTAGGTACAAAACCCATGTTTCAGATTCGCCAAGAAGAGTCTGCCGATATGCCAACCCATAATTGCACTGCGCTTTGAGGGCCAAATCGCGAGCCAGATTGAGGGTTGGATCTATTTGATATAAATTCATCTACTGGATGAAGGGCCACAAAATTCTCTCAATCCATCCATAATTTGAGGAAACGACCTACATGGGACCTTATTAGGCATATTAGGCACAAAACCCACTTCATTCTCCCACAAATTGAGCTCGAAGTTCACTACAGGGAAAAGGGCTAGATCGAGGGATGGATCAAGGGTCAGATCGAGTGCTGGATCAAGGGTCAGATCGAGAGTTGGATGGCGTTTTCAACATGTTTCAATTAAAATACAAATGTTAATGGATTGTGCTCATTCGATCATAATAAAATCATCAAAAAATGAATACAACACATACCTTATGCTGATCCATAACAGATTGATAGAAGAATTAAAATAATACCTTCAAGAAGTGCTAATAGAGGTATAAATTATATGATCCACATATTCAAAAAGAGACTTAGAGAAAGAAAAAAATGGAGTCAACATCCCTCCCATGCCTGAGGTTTTGCAGGTCCCTCTGTAAAGAAAAATGGATTACCAAAACATAACTATACTCTTGAGGTAGTGACATGATCTTGAGATAGGATATGGATTAAGCTTTAGGGGCTTCTTCCTCATGTCCTAAAGACTTCTTCTTAGGCCTCTTCCGATGCTTTGTGGTGGTTTGGTATGGTGGCAAGGAAAAACAAAGGAAATGCAGAGTAAAAATAGAGGGGATGCAGAGTATCCCATTTCCCTAAATCAGAAATGTGAGCAAGTGTTTCTTTTGAAATCATGGGTTATTTGGGATTAGTGAGAGAAAAGGAACACCATCATTAATGATTATGCATGCTGTCTTTAAAATCGCTATGGTGATCCTTGAAATGATTTGATCAATGTCCAAGTCAAAGACTTGGACATTATGATTAAAATATTTATCATGCATAAATAATTTGTATGTGTTAAATTATATTTAAACCATATGATCCCAATTTATATGTTAAACCATGTTGGGTCCAGTTGATATTTACCTGAAGTGTTGTAATTCACCCTTATAGGTTACAATATTTGTTATAGTACCTTATCCAACATTCCATCCGATTTGAAAATTACACAACAGTCAACAATAAGCTTGTAATTTCCAAAGTCATTGGATTTGTAAGGATCATGTATGCCAAGGTGGATGAGAGGATGGAACGAAGTATTCATTTTGGTTTCCTTTGTCATGTAACTGTAACAAATAATAAAATGCCTTAATCAATCCTCCTTTTCATCAGAAAATGAAACTATGATGGAAGAAACAAGCTCGTCATCATAAGATTATTCTAGTAATATATAGTTAATTAGCTAATGTAAAAGTATTAACAATCAATGACATGACAACCTGTAATATTGTGCATAAAGAAGTTTCATAATGTGTCTCTTTATGACATAAATTATATGTCCCTTTCACATATACTTGCTAAACGAATGAACAACATTTAGCCATTCCCCCACATTTAAGCATTGTAACACTTCTCAATCAAACATATAGGAAACCGATCAATCCTTCCAATATCCTAAGATTTATGGCTTCCAAGTGTATAGGTAAATTTCACATGTTAGCCTAGCAAAATGGTTAAGATTAAGGCCCCACCTGTAAGACAAAACATCTCACATATAGCTAGGAAGAATTAGACAAGAGTATGTTAAGATCATCTTTAGGTTAACCCCCAATGGAAAGTGAATGACATTCATTTACTTTTACTTAACCATGCATACTCCCTTTCAGTCATACCCACAAGTAGTGCCATACACCAAGACAAGTTTTAAAATCAAAGACTTAATATTTATTATTTTTAAGTCATCATCCTCACCAGGTAGAATGCCCCGCTTCCAGCAAGTCTGTTCAGTTCTCTGACAGGTTTACCTAGTCATACCACAGGCCGATACCTGCTACCAGTAGACCTGTTCAATATCCTGGCGGGTTAGCCTCTTACACCATTTTTATATAAGAGACTAGTCCTTACCCTCACCTTTAAGATTTGTATAAGAATGCTACTTTTTACAAGAAGATGGGGATGCAGCTCTAAAAACCTTTTTATGGACCGGGACGGTATATGGGTTGGAGGATGATTTTCTTTTATATATATATTACCTTTACAGATTGTCCTGATGTAAGGGATACTTAAGTGAGTGTAACCAATCCGAAGATATGACACAATTGAGAATTTTAATGTGTAGTGGATGGAACCATTGGAAAATAACAAAAATATATGTCCCACTCATATTCTTCCATTGAAATTAAATTGATGCGTCCATGGCTTAATTGTCAGGTAGACCTTCTTGCTACTCTTTTATAAAAATACTCTACTCACCCACTCAGTGATTTGTATGGATTGTACTAGTAACATCTAGGTTTGATGAGATCAATGAGATCAATTCACATACACATGTATCTCATAGTTCTTTTATTAAAAATAAAATGTAAAATGTGGCTCCATTATACTTTAAGCTAAACTAACAACATGCAACTTTTATTATTATCCTACTCTACCTAAAAAGAAAGGAAAATCTTTATTCAATTGTAAGAACTTTTCCAATGTAACCATGTGTGAAGAAAGATAATAAACATACCCATATCCACATATGAAAAAGTTACCACAATGATTACCTGGATATGAAGAACCAACCAACCTACTTTTTTTGGCATCAAAAGGTGTTGAAGAAGAGAATATTATTGTGGCCCAATGACCTCTTGAAACCAAACTTCAATGTAATCTTGATGTTCATCAACAATAATTTCTATTCTCTCCTTCATCATGCTATGCATGTGCTCTTCTTCTGAATGATTGATTTCTGAAGTACATAAAGGATCCGTTGAGATGGATGTTGAGAACTCCTCAATATTAGGTCTTAGTGATCACTCTCCACTGGAAGTAGTCCATAATTTTTCAGCTTCCTTTGCAGTTTGGCAAGGAAAATCATTTTGTAGCTCATAGGACCTTGATTCTTCTAATATTTCCGGAGAGGTAGATACACTTTTGGTTGCTGCCAAAATATGTTCTTCCTGAAAAAAAGAAATCCCGACTACTGCTAGGATTTGATAAAGCTCCTTCAAGCTAATGGTTTCTTCTGAGTTCATCTTGTTGTTTGATAAAATGTGGTTCACACAAATATCAGTGTCTGGGGTTCTTACAACACCCAAAATTTTATATGTGCTTTTGATGATTCTAATCAAGACTACTTACCACAAAAACATATTTGCACAAATCAAACACACATTTGGGGGAAATGAAAAAACGCTTCCAGTAAAGAAATCAAACTCACACTCATTCCTTCATTAAATTGCGAAAACTAAACACACCCAAACTTACATAAAGAAAAACACACTTGCATAAAATTAAATTGCAAGAAAGTAAGTAAACACACTAAGAAAAATAAACAAACTTGCAATAAAAGTAAACACTCTTGCGGAAAGGGAACAACAAGGCTTTGGAGCAACCCATTAAAATGGATGCACATGTTCTTACCTCTTGTCTTAAAGTTTCTCCTCCCCCTTGTTGTGTAATTAAAGACAACCTACCTACCTGAGATCTGATCCCTTTAGCACCTCCTTGGAAATGGTGCCAAAAATGTCGACTGAAATATATGCTATCTATTTCGACATTAAATTGTCAACCCATGGCTCATAAGCTTCGAGGTGATAGCACTGTATGTGTAGGTCTAGAGCTCTAATCTAGCCTAGTCTAGCCTAATCTAATCTAATGCCGACGACACACTCAGATAATAAAGAGATTAAGTAAACTTTGAGTTGTAACACAATATGTATCAAGATAGAGTAAGGATTAGCTACTTGTGAGGTTTGGAAAGTGAATCTAGCTAGGCAAAAATAAAAGTTTATCCTAGGGACTGGTGCTTTATTTCCAATTCTAAAAAAAGATTATGAACAAGATGAACTATATTTAGACAATGAACTTTACTTCATATATACAGAGTAATCTACAATTGGGAATAGTAAATTCATTATTCTAAGTGAACAAATCTTGAATAAAAGCAAACTATCTTTCTTTAAGAACAATCTATAATTATGGGCAATGAACTCATAAAAACAAGCTATCTGTTAAAAACAATTCTTTACAGTGAACTCTATTCTTAAAACATTTATCCCAAAGACTCACAATTACTTCTATTCTACCATATCATTTACACTAGTTCGACTAAATGAAAGTAAAGAGCATCATGATGATATTCAAATGTAATGGTTATGTCTATGGTGGTAGATTATGTCACAATGGCATCTTAACACTATTGATAATTCAAGCACAATCAATTCAATGCTAATTTCTACAGAGATATGCAAAGTATGAATAAGATAGTCTATGGAAATATTTGCCATTATGAAAATATCAATTGATACATGTTCTTATAATTAATACAGTCTATAAACATTGTTCAAAAGAGATTTAAACTAGCCCTTATCCTATCACTCTGATGCTAGAAGTATTCTATACACAGTTAATAATTTATGTAGACCTACAAAAAGTAATTCAAAATCATAACTTAATGAAGCATAGGTGGTTGTTATAGACACTGCCTAAATAACCAATTTGCAAAGTAACCTACAATTTATAAAACAAGGAAAGAAAGCTTTTATATAATTTCATAGTTAGATGACTATGAACATATACACATTAGTAAAACACAACCTGCATAAGAGATGTTAGATTTAAGGGTATGGAAAATTAGATATAAGCAATTACGAGTAACCTGTAAGCAATATATGGAAATAAATACAACTTCAACAAGCAACCTGCACACAAGAGAGTTAAATAAATAAATATGAATATACAACAAATTAAGATACCCAGACCACTGGTGGCCCACCCAGATAGTCGTGGCACTACTCCAACTTAATATATAATCACAAACTTAGCATATCATTCATATTAACACCAAAACTGAGTTTTTATAGAGCAATTCAATATAATAGTTGTATATCTAAAAATCGTGTCTAATCATCCCAAGAGACTCCCAATACTTATATAGTTTGTAAACATAGCTGAGAGGTTGACCACTAAAAGGGTCAACGCTCTCCTACAACACAAATTCATTAAAGCTTGACAACAGAGAACATATTCTTAACAACTTTGTGTGCTCAAAATAGAGGCCAACGCAACTGCTCGAATCTAAATGTAATGAGTTCCATAGATGGAGAGCTTGAGTAGGTACAAAACCCATGTTTTATATTCGTCAAGAAGAGCCCGCCGATATTCCAACCCACATCTGCACTGCGCTTCGAGGGCCGGATCGAGGGTCAGATCTGTCTGATATAAATTTGTCTACTGGATGAAGGGCCACAAAATTCTCTCAATCAGTCCATAATTTTAGGAAGCAACCCATGTGGGACCTAATTAGGCATATTAGGTACAAAACCCATGTGTTGGATTTTTCTGATTCCACTTCGTTCTCCCACAAATTGAGATAGAAGTTCACTTCCTGGAAAAGGGCCGGATCGAGGGCAAGATCAAGGGTCAAATCGAGGGCTGGATCAAGGCTTGGATCGAGGGATGGATGGTGTTTTTGACCTGTTTCAATTAAAAGACAAATGTTGATGGATTGTTCTCATTCGATCATCATAAAATCATAAAAAATGAATACGACACATACCTTATGCTGATCCATAACAAATTGATAGAAGAAACCTAATAATACCTTCAAAAAGGAATAATAGAGGTATGAATTATATGATCCGCATGTTTAAAAATATACTTAGAGAAGGAAAAACATGGAGTCAACAACACATATCTAGTCTTCCATAGTCTCTTGGCCAGTTATAGTTATATTTACAAATTGGGGGAAACATAGGTATTACATTGTACATGTTAAGAGCTTGTCAAGGCCACTAGGGCGTCTTGATTGGCTTGTTCTTATTGGAGCTATAGATCATTAAAAGCTACAACCATTAGGGCTGCAAAAAATCTTTCCTTTTCTTACTTATAACTCACATTTCAACTGTAAAAAATTGCTAATAATTTGCCAACATAATATACTAGTCCTAACACATCTTTTGGGTGGATTTTTGAGAAGTTTTGGTGGCTAGTTTTAAATTGTAACAACTTTTTTGCTATATCCGTAAGGCTGAATGATATCTCCGCAATACATTTTTATTACAACTTTGTTTCACTGCTAAGGTCTCGTGATTTTATACTAGAGTTATACTAGTGTTTAACTAGCCTATCTCTTGCATCATTTGGTAGACTTTTCTCATTTCTTTAGCAGCAACAACTATTTGCTTGCTGATATATATATATATATATATATTTGTTGACTGCTGCAAATAGAGATAACAATCTTAACTTGTCCACCTAATGTAACGTATACCTCATATACTTGGCTTTTCTTGTGTCTCGGGCAGGTACAAACACTTTCTGTAGGTAATCAAAGACTTGGAAACCTTAAATCACTTATGAGACGTGTCATCAAATCCATATTCCACTTAGAAATTTGATCTATAGGGGAATCCATTCATAAGTGTCACTTTCCATCTCATTTCTCCTTAGGGTCACCCAATATTCCCCCCTTGAGGTG